>JAOUZG010019115.1:670353-686502 GCA_026289955.1 Argiope argentata | reverse complement strand
TATATATATATATATATATATATGGTGTGTGTGTATAGGGGGAATTTTTTAAAAAAGGAGAAAATATGAACTTGATATAAATAAACTTAGTGGAAAAAAAAGGGTCTGTAAATTAAAATTGCTAACAAACCTTAAATTATGTGCTTAAAAATTCAAAATTAAATAATAATTATGTAATATTTATTTAAGTAGATTAACAATGAATGACTTTATGCATATTTCATATAATAGCGATGATTTTCATTTCGAAGGGTAGAATATTTCTATTTCTATTATATTATAATTTTGTTATTTTGAAGTTATACTTTGTCCTAAAAATTTTAAATAAGCCTTATCAACGTTTCAAACGGGGAATTCCAACACCTTCCGCTCTTATTAGGATGGTAAAATTATATGCACATTAAGAAAAATCAAATCATTTGACTGTTACATTCAAACAAATGAGTTAGGGTAAATAAAAAAATCAAAAACTAAACTAAACTAAAAAAAGATAAATAAGCTCCCTAATATGCACTTGATTGATAAAAAAGACTTCGTCTAAGAAATGCTTTTCCTGTAAGTTTCATTCGAAAGGAACAATATAGAAAGTAACAATGAACTATGAAATCTGAAGATCCTTGAAAAGTTTCAATAAAGGAGTTCCAGAGTTCAGAAAACTTTAAAGTCTTTAAAACTTAAAATCTTCGAGGTTTAAACACTGGGCTTCCAGAAACCGGAAACATGTTTCCAAGAAGCAAACTTTTCGCTCACAGCTGAAAAAGGATTTATATCGTAAAATGTTTTCGTTCGAAACTCGAAAATCCGTCTGTGTGAGTTGAAGGGTAACTAAATAGATTACCGTTAGAGAATGTCATGGGAGGAGCAAATCTTGAGACAGAATCCTTTGAGATTTACTTTGAACAAAGAGAAAGAAACTGGGTTGATTCATATACATTTTGTGCTTCCTCAACTTCTTATCTATTTCGATAAGTTCCGCAGTTGAAATTTTTATTGAAAATCGATTCAGTATCGTGAAATGTTTTGGACAAAGTTTCCTTATATATTTATAAAAACTTATATCGAAAAAGATCAGGAAGCGATATTTTATATACTAGTTTAATTTCTTGATAATATTACGCTTAAAAAAATTTAACCTGAGATTTTTTTGTTTGGAATGCGCGTTATTGAATTAAATATGATTTTTAAATAACACATTATTTATATGAAATTTGTTGTGGAAAAAATTAAATTTAATTCAAGTACAATTTTTAAAGGCTTTATACGCTTTTATATACTATTATCGATAAAAATCTGGATGTATTATTGTATATACTAGTTTAATATTAATGTGATATTTAAATATAACATTTTTCGTATGAAATTTGTTTTGGAAAAAAATGAAATTTAAGTACACTTTTATATTCTTATATCGAAAAAAAATTGGATGTAATTTTTTATATACTAGTTTAATATTTATTATTTAATATTTATCTGATATTTAAATAACACAATTTTCGTATGAAATTTGTTATGGATAAAAAGAAATTTAATTCAAGTACGCTTTTTTATATACTTATATCGAAAAAAATCTGGATGTATCATTTTATATACTAGTTTAATATTTATTATTTAATATTTATCTGATATTGAAATAATACATTATTCATATGAAATTTGTTTTGGAAAAATTGGTTTATTATCGATTTGTTTTTGGATTTAATATCGAAAAAAATCTGGATGTATTATTTTATATACTAGTTTAATATTTATTTGATATTTAAATAACACATTATTCAAGTGAAATTTGTTTTGGAAAATAATGAAACTTAATTCAAGTAAGCGCTTTTTTATATATTTTATACGCTTTTATATACTTATATGGAAAAAAATTCGAATGCATTACTATATATACTAGTTTAATATTTGTTATTCAATATGTATATGTTATTTAAATATTATATTATTCATTTGAAATTTGTGTTGGAAAAAAGGAAATTTAATTCGAGTGCACTTTTTTAAATACTTTTTAAGCTTTTTGTATACTTTTTTTGGGAAAAGTCCACATGCATTATTTTATATACTAGTTTAATTTCTTTAAAATATTATGTTGAAAAAACTTTTTAAACCAGATTTTTTTGTTTGAAAAGCTTATAATTGAATTAAATAGGATATTTAAATGACACTTTATTCCTTTGAAATTTGTCTTGGGAGAAAATGAATTTTAATTCATGGCTTTTTTTCTGCAATTTAGTGCCTAGTGATATATGGCATACTAGAAGAAATTGGAACATATTTTATTAGTAATTTTAAATATTAAACACTTAAAATTTGAAATGTTCACATTTTTGAAAATTTTCTACACTTTAAACCAATTAATATTAAGTCTTTTTATATCATATAATATAGACAGGCTGAATTTTGGAAACTAATTATTTATTTCAACAACTAGATTAGCAAATAAACGAAAATAGATAAAAAATAAAGAAAACAACATCAAAATTTTTAATAATCTGATTGAACATTATGAACTTACAATTGATTACTGGATAACCTACCTGAGAAACATAAATAAATTTGAGCCATAAATAAATTTTCGGTTATTAAATTAATTTAACCCATTGAAGGAATAAGTGTTAACTAACTCATTATCTTTAATTTTCTTTCATCCTTTGGGTTTAATTAATTTGTAATGTTAATTTTGATTTAAAAACTTTTTAATTCCATTAATATCATATTTAATCATAAAAATCATTCAATACTACTAAGAATAAGAATATATGTACCTAAAAATTCTAAAAACTAAAAAAATAATATCCTTTGGGACATAAAATAATTGGATAATTATGAAATTCCTTGTATGCTTTTTGATATATGTATGTATGCCGTATTTTAATATTTTAATTTTTATTAAATCATAAATATTTCGTTGATTTTCCGAACGATTCTTTTATAACATTCATGAAAATGCACCAATCTCAAGCGCAGTAAGATTTTTAACATATAAATACTATTTTTAATATTGTTGCATATAAATAGTGTTTATTTACAATTTTTGTCCTTTTTTTGAGAAAAAGTATTTTAAATACATAAACATGCACGTATAAATATATATAGCTATTGGTAAAAATCTCAATATATTTGCTTTAAAATAATTGTAAATCAATTATAAGTACTTAAATGCTATACAGAATTTTTCGAAGCAGTTTTAAATTGTAAATGATTTAATATTAAAGTAAATAATAAAAAATCATAATAAGATAAGAAAAATATAAAACGATTTAAATAAAATCTGCCATGTATATTTCTGACTATCATGTCAGAGCATAATTTCTTGAACGGCCAAGCGCTACGTGCTCGTGCAAGTTAATTTATATTTTTATTCATTTTAATGTTTTCATTGAATGAGTCACTTTAGTATTGCAAACGATGCAAAAAACTTTGTTTCAAATTGATTGTTTAAAAAATATATAAGAAATACTATTTATTTCATTTTATGCTAAAATGCTAAAAATGACATTTTTTTAGATTTTATTTGCTGTAGTCATTAGCGTTTTAAAAAAATATATGAGCTTTTGTAAATGCGATGACAACGTGTTATTAACGGTTTTTTTTGAGATGCCCGTGCAGATAATAAAATTTTTATTTTCCGCCAACGGATTTTTGTTGAAACTTGAAATCTCATTCCAAAAACAACATCCATGTTCTGACATGATGATAAAGATTCTTTAAAGTCGACATTTTATTTAAAAACACATGGGCGATATGAAAAAAAGAAAAGTCTAGTTTCGATTTCATCTTAAGTACCTTCGAATAAACTTACAAATAGGAATAGGCCGAAATAAATTCAAAGAATAAGCTTATTGATTTGGTATAAAGTTGAAAAGAAAATTGCCTACGGTTTTATTTGTTCATTTGCTACAGTAAAGCCCACCACCACGGTGACTGTTGTGAAAGGCCAAGAAAAGAAAACGTTAATTTGGATCACTTCTGCTTACATTTCTCTTGAGATGTTACCGAAAGGGAACAGGAAACAAATTTCTGATTCGTAATCTTCCGTTACGGAAAAAGAAACAAAGATTCCTATTGTTTTGGGAATTCCAAAGCCTTTTTTCGGTCACCACATCAGAAAACAAAATGCTCCCAAAAGATTTGAAAATCAGCTCTTTTCTGTATGGAACAAAACTTCTCGCGTAAAAGCAATCGAGAATAGAGCTGCTGATTCAGGCTTTGAATTCATTCATTTCTTCTGTTATATATAAAAGAAAAATGAAATCAATTACTGTTTTTGAAAAGATGTAATAGAAAACAAAGCTTTCATTATTCACCATAGAAGTCAAATATAAGTCTATGGAAATAATAAATAGATGCTATTGTTTAAAATATTATAAAGTTAAACCTTATAACTAGATTTTTATATGTAGATATGATGTCACGGTATAAAAGTGATTTCATTGTTATGAATCTTTCAATATTGTTTTTTAAATTTAAGTATTTGATGAAAAACATAAACTAAACCAAATAAACTTAACTACTAAACTGTAAAGTTAATTTCTTGGTAAAGAAATAATTTTTCAGGTAGACAAAATTAATATTGAATGAATCTCAGTTCAATGGCGGCCAATCTTGCCAACCGATTGGAAAATAATTGATATTCGAAAATCTTGATGATAGTGCCACTAGCATTTGAGTTCAAGAGTTTGTTCTAGAATATTCGATACCACGGGACTTATAAAAAAATGGAACAATAGTTATTCATTAGTAATTAGTCATGGAATTATTGTATTGTAAGATTTGAGCAGTAAAGTTAAGTCTCTCGTTTTTTTATTGATTTTATGCTAATTTTTTTGTTTTTTCAAAAAAATTGCTGCTTGTGTGCTGCTGTTTGCTATTTATACTGTTCATTTACGTTCTCAGTGATTTACGTTCACTAATTTGATGTTGTGTATTTCCGCTTTCATACATAACCAATCCTTATCTGGTACTGAAACGGTCGAATTTTTTTGCTTACATTTTTCCTGAGATGTTACCGAAAGAGCGTAGGAACCAAATTTCTGATTCACAGTCTTCCGTTAGAATATATATATATATATATATATATATATATATATAAATTTGTGTAAGTTTACGTTCTTTCTGTTTGTGAGCATATATTTGAAAAATTAATAAATGACTTCACTGTGCTATTTTATATTTTCTAATTCACTTTTTTTGGCATTCACAGCTACAGCTTTAAAAAAATTCTTTTGTTTTAGCAAAATCCGCACAATATGAAACTGATCATTCCAATTAAATTAATATCTTTAATATGATTGAAAAATCAGTTGATCATCGAAGAAAAGTTAGTGTTTTACAGAAGCATGAACTTTTACAAAGAAGCAAATTGTGTTATTCTGTAACATCATTTTGGAGATATTCTGACCTCCATTTTATTTCGAATTCCCAAAAGCAACGAATCCAATTTTCGTTCAAACTTCGAGAAAAAGAATTTCCAAATCCTTTTCTTTCGAACAAAAGAATAAAAAAATCGAGAGAGGGTTTGTATATTGGCCAAAACCACTAAGAATTGTTTTTGAAAGCATCTGATAGCAATTTTAGTCACGCGTAAAGTGTATTGAGAGTCCTCCAAGAAAAATACTAAAAGTGTTTTTTTCTGCGCACCAAAGCTTCAGATTATACCTGGATATTTAAGTCCGTAAACAAGATAGAACTTAGGATTCAGTCGAGTTTTCTCCTTGGATAAGCATTTTCTTTAATTCCCCAGTTGATAGCTTGGGGAATGAAATAATTTCTTCTTGAATCCAAACTCCAAAATAAGATTCTTGTAATGTTTACTTATTTTTATTTAATTTGATTTTTTCATGCTTATGAAGATTGTATTTTGTTACAGATTTTGCTCCATTAAACACCTGATACTAGAATTTCAAATATTTTTACACTTGTAAATTCGGAAGAAAATATATGATATATTCCAGATAATTCCAGTACTTTTTCTTAAATAATAGATTAATTCAAATAGATACCTAACCAATGGAAAGGATGTCACGTAAAATAATATGCGTAAACATTATGGAAAAAAGTATTACAAATTTCAGAAATGACAGATTACAAGCGTGATTATGTTTAAAATAATAAATAATAAAGCATTTTAAAAGAAAAAATATTTAAAAACGAAACAAGTGCTCTAAACCCTGGAATGTTGTTGTTGCTTCTTATGGTCCTTACCATGAACAAGCTTGCTGTGATAGTCAGCAAATTAAGCCTAATTAGCGTCTATTGTTTAGCACCAACTAGGGCCAAGAGTTCGATTTTTGTTCGATTTTCGACACATTCGCTTTCACATCCCCCTTTTACATGGGGGGATTTATACACCTTACAGATTAAACATAGAGCATCCATGCCTGAACCAGGACTTAAACCCAGGACGCTTAGATGATGGGGAAGACAGGATTCCTTTATGCTGGGATGCCGGCAATTAGCTGGATAATAATTTAGAAATATGAAATTTAAATAAATTTTATTAAATCTATCTCTTCGATATATCTATAGAAAAAAATTTCTAACATTTTTATTTATTTTTTTGGCTGTCAGTTATAATATATAAAATTTTCGCCAAGGTTTGAGCAAGATGTCTTAGGTGTAAGTTTTGATTGATGAATGTTTAATACCAAATACTACAGTAAAAATTTTCTATTTCTATTTTCGCTCTATTTTTACAGACCCTAAATTATCAGATGTCAGAAGGTGTTTTTTCAATAGGGTAGGAAATATTCTATAGCACGAATAGCGGTAAATTCAAATTTTTGGTTAATTTTGAGACATGCCTCATACGGTTAGTTGAGATTTTATTCATAAAAATTCGTTGAATGATAGAGTCTAATTAAATAATGTTGTGCTTATTTGGTGCATGATAAATTTAATGTTTGATAGATTAATCTGCATATAGCAGTATCAGCCTACGATACTACGATATACAGATTAATCATATCTTCTGTTGTATCTTCCAACAGAAATCAAACGGCGAATCGACTGGGATGTAACTTGATCTCACTGATTATATTATAAAATTCTATCAAGATGAAATATATTATATTCTTCAATATAATAACGAATTAAAATTTATTTAATAAAGAACTTTGTAATTTAAACAAAAATAATGCTTTTATTTTCGTAAAAATAAAAAAATAACAATTGCAGAATTTTCTTAAATTTATTTTGCAGTCTAATGTAGCAAGAGTTACCAATGATATATTTTGGCTCCTGTTTATGTTCGGGAATAAAAAATTGAATAGAAATAATAAATATTTTGGTCTTAGAGCTCTCGCTTTGAAAGTTTATGAAAAAATTGATTCATTGGGGGTTATTGTTTGAAATATCATTTTTTATCGAATAGCTTGAAATGCTGGGGAAACGAATGCCAATTTAAAATCACGTCTCAGCGGAATTTAATTGAGATTAAATTACAGAATCAACTTGATTGTATTGAAAATAAATAAAAATTCCAAATGTATTGAAAAACATAATGGGAGTAGGAAGTGATTTGTGATTTTTTTTCAAACAAAAGATGGTTACGTTATTTTTTATTCTAGATTAATTATTTGAAGTTTCAATCTGGAAGAAAGTTGGTATAACAAAACTTCTACCAACTGTTAGAAAAAAAATTCTGCTTCTTTAAAATAAAGCTTCTTTAAATAATAACTGATGTATTAGTTTCTTTTATAATATATAAAAGAAACTAATAGAGCAGTTAAAGACAAAATTTAAGTTTTCTAAAATAATAAAATTACTTCTTTCTGTAAAAACCTACACCCTTGGGAAATTAAGTGCCTAATTTAATTAAAAAGTTTTCTGGAAGTGGCATGTTTAATAGAATTACAGTTATTAATTTTTTCATGTAAATGGATTCTATTTTGTTTTTGTAAATCGATAAAACCTTTTAAAATGTCAAATTTTAATAAAAATTATTTTTATTTGGTATCTTATTAAAGAAACTCTTAGATGAAGTTATTATTGTCATCCTATATCTCGAACTATCTTTGCAACATAATCAAAAATATCGTCACTCAGAACAACTAAATATTAAAAGATTTGTGTTAAGATTTATTCAATTCCTACGATTATCCACACTGTCCCGATATATATAAGCATAAATCTTGTTCCAAATTTTAATCGTTGATAAAATTCTTTTTATTCATCCAAGGAAGTTCAAGAACATTTTTTTTAAAACTTGTAGTTCAGGACATTTGGTGTTAATACAGTTTTTTCAAATGTTAATTCCTATATTTTTTATTAAAACATTAAAAACTGACTTTCTCGCTAAAAATCTTTATTTACCAGCCGCCAAATAAGTAACGAATTTTGTTTGTTTCTTCCACACGTTAACGAGGTAAGGCTTAAGATGTTTTCGGCCGATTATTTTAAACGATTCTGTTTATTTTCATAATGTTTGATGCATTTAAAATTAAACATTTTTATCGATTTTTCGGATTCATTTTGAATTAATTTCGAATTAAAATAATACATAATGTATAAAATTAAAAATTTCTAATCTGTATTGCATTACCCCTACTGGTGTAGAAAAATCACGCATTTTGCATTGGCACAATTGGCTTTGAATCCTCAACTGGAATTGAAAAACTTAATGTTAATATAATTTTTTAATTAATTATTTATAATAAGTTTAGTTGTTAGGCCGGATAGCCTGGTTGGTAGGGCACTAGATTGGCATCCCTTGAGCTGCGAGTCCGAACCTGCCAGTCTATGTTTGTGGGTACGTTAAATCTGAAGTGATCGTTAAGTTCTCCATGTGGAGAGTTATACTATTTGGGGATGCCGGGTTAGAGGTGATTGTTCTCTGTGTCAGATCGAAATTACAATCTGAGGTTGAATTAAGTCCGCTCCGTAAAAAGGGTTTGTGACGTATGTGAGCTATAAGTCAGCATTCTGCATGCAGGTCTCAGGGGTCCGTGCCCTCAGAAGTTACTTCAAATATCCTTCCTTTGGGAAGTGGCACACGTAAACACTAGCAACTGTAATTCCTTTAATAAAAAGTAACTAAAAATTATCCCTAATAACCTAAGTCGGAATTGATTCTAAAAAAATGTTTTTTTTTTTACTTGTTTTTTTACTGAAATTGCCAAGAGATTAAACATATATTTATGCAACTATCATGCATTAAAATGGATTTCGGAATGTTGAAATTGTTATATAAATTTAGAAGAATTTATTCTTCTTTAGTATTTTATTACTTTATTTAATTTTCTCTTAAAACTTGTTAGAAGAATCATTGTTTGCCAACGGATATAACACAAGTCTTACAGCCGTAACTTAGAGCTCAGATTACAGGAAGAGCTTACAGACGGAAAAGATAAAAGTGCATGAAAAAAATTCATAAAATATAAAAGACAAATACAGCTTTTTTTGCACACGTATACGCAAGCAATAGGCTTAAGAATGAAAACAGTATTTCCATTAGGTGTAAAAAAAGAACGTAAAAAAGAATTACGTTGAATAAAAGTGATGAAAGATGGTGGCATTATCTACTATTTGTATTCTATTCACAAAAATTGTTTCAAGCTTCTAAAGCTAAAATGCTAAATAATTTCTAATTATTCTCTATTTCATCATTAATTCAGTAGGCAAATAGACTTCCGACGAACTGGAGAATAAGTTGGTTTCAAATAAGAACTAAAGTTTTTGTGCCTAGTTAAAAAAAGAATTAGATTATCAGTATTTACTTTTTAAGCAAAAAATTATGAGCCACACAATTTGCAAAATTCGATCTTAAGGAATCCATACATGTAACTATGTTGTTGTTAATAATGGCACTTGCCAAGGACAAGCCCACTGATTCATCAACGTATTTAAACCGAAAAAAGCGTCTCTTGATTGAAGTAGGGTCAAAAGTACAACTCTAGCTGTACACTCGTTACATTCACTTGCACAACCCCTTTTTACAGGGAAGGGGACGGACCTTCACACGACTCGCAAATACAAGGGAGGAGAATAACCATGACAGAACCCGGAACCTCCAGATCACAAGGAAGACGCAGTACTTCTATGGCTGGCCACCGGCCACATGAAACTATTTGCACTGATATTTTTTGAAATTTAAATTCTGGGTGATCATAATGAAAAATATGAATTAATTTTCTTGCTTTTTTTAAACCAGCCATCTTGCTTATTGCCATAAATTTCAAAATGTTCTCAAACAAAAATGAAGAAGCCTTTTGCAACCTCCATTATTTAGAAAATCATATGAGTTTTAATTATTATCAAAATGTTAAAAGTAATTTTATTTTTATCAAATAAAATCAAAAGGAAATCGCTTAAAAGTAAGATATTTCTTTATAAGATTTCCTTAGTGCAAAACGAAATGACAATTGTGACAATGCACATTAATTCATCTGGGGAAAAATACAATTATCTCTACTTCAAAAACTTCAACCATTTAAACAATATCTTGTAAAATTAGAAATTTAAAGTAATAATAATGGCTATTTTTCTATTTATAAAATGCGGGATAAGAAAATTGTGTTTAACATTTTAGAATAAATACGATTAAAAATTTGGAAGAATGGTTGCAAGATGTTAGATTGATTTTATCAATTTGTATACAGTGATCATTGTACAGGGTGTCCAAAAAGTTCCCGTACTGATGATTTGTGAATTTATTTTACAAAAACAATAGGTTTAAAAAGAATTATTTTTATGCCAATGATAAAAAGCAATTTTAACATAACTAAGGGAAAAAAACTGAACTTACATTTATAATAAATGTTCAAAATGTCCACCCCTTTCTTGGAGACTAAGCTGAACTCGTTTGCGCATGTTTTTGGAAACACGTTTTAACATGCTAGGAGTGATTTCTTGTATCCTTTGGGTAATTGCGACTTTCAAATCATCTATTGTTTGAGGATCCCCTTCATACATTTTGTCCTTTAAATATCCCCACAGAAAAAAGTCCGGGATGGCCAGATCATGGGATCGAGATGGCCAAAGATTTTTTGAAATAATTCGATCGCCGAAAAAAAGCTCCAAGCATGTCCATGGTTTCATTACTCGTGTGGCAAAATTTAATATACTTGAAAAAAAAATCATGGAAAATAATTTTTTTAAATTCTGAGTGCGGGAACTTTTTGGACACCCGGTATTAATATTTACTAATTTTAAATGCATCAATCACAGTAAATCCAGAAACACTTCGTCCCAGAATCATTCCATATTCAGAAACACTTGATTAGAAAATGTGTCGATTTTTTTCAATTCTAATTTTTTTACGGATTCCTAATCGCTTCAATTAAACTAAATAATTAATATATACAAATAATGTTGTTGTTACTTATGGCACTTGCCATGGACTAGCTCCATTGATACATCAGCAGATTTTAAGCCGAATGCATGAATCTATTGTTTCAAGTAACGCCAACTAGGACCAAGAGTAAGTCTTTATTTACACAGTCGCTGGAACATAGAGGGGGGTATTTTTATGGGGGGAGGCACAGTCACACAACTCACAGATATCACGCAGAAGAACAACTATGGACGAACCGGGACTCGAACTCGGGACTCCCCGAACACGAGGAAGGCGCGTTACCTGTGAGCTAGAAAGCTGGAATATAAATACTTTCTGGATATTAGGTTTCGTAGTTACCAGCTCATTTGTCCATTTAAGGTATTGCCACCATTGAAGGCTGATTGTGAATTTAAATATCCTTGAATTAACATTATAAAATATCGAGAAAGTTTTATGCATTAATTGTTTAAACAGATTACTTATTTTATCAAAAAATGATTCACTTAAAAACATTTAATTAATCAATTGATACAGATTAATAATTATTTGTGGTATTGCTTCTCGAAAAGTAGAAATTGTTCCTAATTTTTCAACATCCATTCCTAATTTATATTGACTAAAAACTTACAAATGTTACATTATCTATCTTCATTCTATTATACCGGGTGGCCAGAAATAAAACACCCCTACTCTGACCTCCCTGGATATCGAACTACTCAGTGTAAAGGCTTGAAAATTTGTGGACATACTATTCAAAAAATGGGGAAAAGGATTTCACGAAAAAAAAATTTAGTTTCAGAAATCACCGATAGGTGGCGCTGTACCACTGGACGTATGCTGAAAAGACACAAAAACACGTTTTAAACACATTTTATTTGAAAGTACCAAGCATACATGAAACAAGGACGTTATCGATGCAGGGAATGCTGCTCAATATGGTTCCCTTCCTGAAGATGTAAAATGTGAAGTCTGTGGACAGCTTGTTCAACTGCGGATCGTAACTGGTCATCTGAGATGCTTCTCACATGCAGACTGATACTCTCTTTCAAATCTGCCAAGGTTATCAGACGTTCTCGATAAACAAGGTTTTTTAAGTGTCCCCAAAGCCAAAAATCACACGGATTAAGATCCGGTGAACGAAATGGCCAAGTTGTCGGAAACGCGCGACTGATTATTCTGTCAGTGGTGAAATGTTGGCGAAGAAACTGTTGCACAGGAAGTCCAATGTGTGGAGGTGCTCCATCTTGCATAAAAGTAATGGTGTCAAGGCATTGGCGCTGCTGCAAATGGGGTACAACAAATGTTTCGAGCATCCTTTTGTACCTGTTGGCCGTCACGGTACATGTCTCAAGGCCATTGGAAGTAACCTCTTCGAAAAAGAACGGTCCAAGGATGAATGTGGCTGTGAATCCACACCAGACTGTAACTTTCGGTGAGTGGAGTGGAATCTCTTGGAAGGTACGGGGGTTTGTCGTGTCCCATATGCGACAGTTATGGGTGTTCACTGTTCCACTGAGGTGGAAATGGGCCTCATCGCTCCACAGAATCTGCCACGGCCACGATGCATCCACTTCAACTCTAGCAAGAAATGTCAATGCAAAGGTCAGTCGCATCTCCCTGTCTGTGGCCAGCAATTGTTGATTAGGGCGGATTTTGTACGGGAAACAATGCACCATTTTTCTGAGTACGTTCCACACTGTGCTATAGGGAACACCCAAGTGTCGTGACACTGCACGTGCACTACTGCAGCCTAAAACATTATCCATTGACTGTTCAACAATACCGGTGGCAACATCTTCAACGACATCTGAACGAACCGGTTTGCGTCCTCGACCAGGCTGAACTCCAAGATGTCCAGTTTCCTCGAATCGAGCGATCATTCTCCTGAGAGCTTGTGGAAGCAATGGTCCCTTACGCAAATCCTTAAGTCGGCGAAACTCTCGAAGTGCTGCTGGAGCATTTCCTTTATTCTCGTAAAACAACTTCACAAGCAAAGCGCGTTCTGGCAGCGTGACAGCCATCACTAATAAGAATGACATTCCCCACCTTTTAACATGGCTTCTAACCATGCTTTATGCAAATTTTTCTGGTTACAGTATGAAATTGCAGTTACAACGGGAGTTCTAGCTTCTTTACTATTTTTATTTTCCATAAGGGGCAGAAAAATTAAAAAGGAAGCATGGAAGCATTCCATTCCGCATAAACATTTTAATTTTTATTATTATTTGTGTCTTTTGATCATAGTTCCAGTTGTGCAGCGCCACCTATCGGTGATTTCAGGAACTAATTTTTTTTTCGTGAAATCCGTTTCCCCATATTTTGAATAGTATGTGTACAAAATTTTGAGCCTTTACACTGAGTAGTTCGATATCCATGGAGGTCAGAGTAGGGGTGTTTTATTTCTGGCCACCTTGTAATATTATAAAACTATCTATCTGCATTCTATCATATTATCATATAATCTATCTGTATCTATTTTCATATCTATACATTATAAAAACATTTAACATTATCGTAATAATGATGATGATACATGTTATACACATGACAACTTTGAACATCATTATTCCATATTTTACAACGGTATTACCAAAATTGTAAAAAGGAAATTTTACTACTTTTGTGACATTGGGAAAATCTGGTGATATTTATTTCTCAATTGCTGTTTCTAAGATAAACCATTGTAGGATAAAAATGTGTAGGTTATTTTCGATACATATAATACATAAAATTGGGAAAATACATCCAAGTATCGTCTTTTAAAATATTTAATTATTAAAAAAAATATGTATTTTTGGCCTAATTTTAAAATAGCTTAGATGCCATTTTCAAAAAACTCATAATATATTCAGAAAATCGTATAATTTTGAATACACTATGATTAAAATTTTTCGAAAATTTTGGAATTGTAGAGCAAAATGTAGAAACTATTCTTCCCTCCAAGCAAAACATCCTGCAGTTTTCTCAATGTTTCGCTTGCATTTATTTTGTCATACATCTCTAAAATTACCCGTCTGTCTTCTCTACCTTTTAAGAAAATAGTCTCATTACTTTTGAATAGCTGCAAGCGATTATTCTCTTCGTGGAGCATAAGATTTCTACTTTTTTTAAAACTGAAAAGTACGCAATTTTACCTTGTCGAGACTTTCCAGTTTCCAAGAACTATCGCTTCACCTTTGTTATTGCAGGTAAAGGTTTCTTATTTTCTTCTGGCGAAAGAATATCATCGGAGGAATTTGCTTTTGACATCGTATTTTATTCTTTCAAGCGTAAATTTATCATGTAGGATTACCTTATACGCTGCTGGATGCTTCGTAAAATCTAGATTCAGCAGCTGAACTGTAAACTGCCAGATAAATGCATTCTAGAATTCTCAACCAGCATTAATCAAACTCTGATGCTAGTTTTATTTCAATCTTTTGGATTAGTAATTTTTACTTATAACTTAAAAAATACTCTATAAATGTTTTGGAGTTATTTGTATTTGTATATTATATTGCATATTATAGTATAATACGTAATATATACTGCATATATTGTATGCCTTAATATATGATTTAGTTGTTCTTAGTGAAAAGGCCTAGAAACAATTACAACTTATAACTTAAAAAATACTTTATAAATATTTTGGAGTTATTTGTATTTGTATATTATATAATATATTATAGTATAATAAGAAATATATACTATATTTATTATATACTTTAATATATGATTTAATTTTACTTAGTGAAAAGGTCGAGAAATAAATATAAATTATAACTTAAAAAATATTCTATAAATGTTTTGGAGTTATTTGTATTTGTATATTATATTGCATATTATAGTATAATACGCAATATATACTATATATATTATAAATATATGATTTAATTGATCTTAGTGAAAAAGCCGAGAAACAATTATTTTAAATTCAAGATTCATAAATTTTATCTTGGCAACAATAATCAAAAAGTAAACATTGTTGTTTTTACTTATGGCACTTGCCATGGACAATCTCCGCTGATACATCAGCAGATTTCAAGTCGGAGATATGTATCTCTTTGTTTTACAAGTAGCGCTTTCTAGGGCCAAGAGTACGACTCAGCTACCCACATGTCATAACCCTTTTTAGGGGGAGGACTTCATTTTTCTGAGTTCGTAATTTAGACCTAGAACAGAGAACAATCACCTCTGATCCAGCACAATGAGTGGTATCACTCTCAACATGGAGGACTTTGCAACCACGACAGATTTAACGAGCGCCAGCAGCGACACACTAGGAAGCAAACTTTAAATAATATTTACAAATAAAACAGTAAATTAGGCCAGCGTCTTAGCATAGGAGTAGCTCGTCTTCTTGATGATCTGGGCATCCCTCGTTCGTGTCCCGGTTCGGTCATGGTTATTCTTCTGTTTTCTAACTGTAAGGTATGTGAATGTGCCCCCCCCCGCATAAAAGGGACTGTGCAAGCGAATGTGATGAGGGAGTGGTAACAGTCCTACTCCCGGCCCTAGTTGGCGTTACTACAAAACAAGAGACGCTGATGAGGCTTAAATCGCTGAATACCTCAATGAGCTTGTCCAAAGCAAGTGCCATATGAAACTACAAAAATATAAATTAAAATGAAAAAATGTATTTTACTATCCAAATTTCAGAAGTCAAATTAAATATCACAAAAACATGAAGCACAGATATAAATTTTGTGAGGAAGTGAGACTGCAATCAATATATTTATTTTAATTTTTAACGATATAAATTGATTAATATTTTGTTCCTGTCCTTTCCACAGTATCTATATATGTCTGTTTTGATTTCTGATTCTTAAACTTTTAAGATTTTCTTTTACATTTAGATCTCCAGAATTGTTTCTTAAAAAGTCTTTTTTATTAAACAT
>JAOUZG010019115.1:616400-650353 GCA_026289955.1 Argiope argentata | reverse complement strand
GAAATTCATTAAATTTCACTATTTCTGTATCTTTAGTTAACTGCAAATATGGTGCAAATTTCCTAACGCGCCCCAATTTGAGCAGTGTGGAAGATCATAAAACATAATTTTCCATGAAATTTGGTGGAAACAATAAAATGTCAATATTAAATTATAAGAAAAGTCCAAATACTGCATATCCAATGCTTTATCTAAACAAGGAATGCTGATTTATCAAAATTAAATTTATTAGAAAATAATCTTTTATAATTATAAGTATTTCATATCTGTAGAATAAATCTTTGTTCTACAAAAAGCATTTTTTATTTGTAGCTATGAGTCTTCAAAATTCCTTTTTAATAGAATGAATTTTCAAAGAATACTAACGCCAATCATGTTTTTTTTTCTTTTATTTAATACAAAAACCAAGCATAGATTTGATGGTCGTAACTTCGAAGCTGTCAAATACAAGAAAATATAGGACAAGAAAACATGCTTTTCAGGCATTCATTAATGACATCGCTTATTATCAGAGCAAGTCTGCATTTGAGAAGAAAATGGAATTCTGTCGGAAAATTTGACAAGTAGATTCTTTTGTTGGTGGAATTCAGAGCCATCTTCAGTAATGAAAATTAGGGTACTAACTAATGTATTCATAAAATCTGCTTGACTGTAAAATGTAAATCATCTCTATTCTGGCGAATTTATTTTTCCTTTTTAATGAAAAATACCACTAAGAACATCTTTGAAATGCGAATATTATACAAATATTTACTTAAAAATGTGTCTAAAATCAGTGAGAAATTGTATTGGGGGATATTAACCTTCGTAAATGTATTAAAAAGAAGAAAAAATTGATATAAGAAATATTGTTCATTCATTCGTATACCCTTAGTTATTTGAATAAAAAGAAGTTTATCAATACTACCTTTAAATTAAACTACAATTAATTATTATAAAATTATTATATTTATAATATTAAATGTTTTAATGAATACAGAAACATTTTTTTTAAAAAAATTAGATAGATAGATTTTTTTTTGCTGATTGATACCTATTATATGTTGGCTTTTACACTCAATTTAATATTTTTTTCTGAAATATTACCATTTTCACTACTTACTTGGCCTACCTTAGCGTATAAATTTTATTGTAGCAGACAGGTTTCTGTTTCAAATGTAAGATGAAAATTGAGTTTCATCCAAGGATATTTTGATTTACATCTATCATTCCTCGTTTGAAACAAAATTCAACACGCCAGTATAGAATTTTTGCAGTCATTTCAGCAGAAATGAAAGAGTTAAATTTGTGCTTCTTATATTATAAATAAATATAAATATGTTGTCAGAATAATATAAGGATTAACATAAATGTGTTATAATTTTATCCTCCCTTAGTTTATTTCACTAATTTTACTTTTACTTTGGAACTGTTAAGAAATGTTTGAGAAACTTGAAAAGTTCTTAAATTTCTAATTATATACAATTTCCTATTTAATGATCAATTTAATTGTTACTCTTTACGGAAAAGGAAACTGAAGTGATTTTTAAAATTTTGTGCTTATCAGAAATCTCAGAAAGAAACACTTTTCTCAATAATAATTACTTGACTTTTGTCAATATACATTAATATATTTTATTACATATTATATTAATACTCATATGAAAATATTTAATTATTGAATAGAATCAACATTAAGTCATAAAATTATTTTAATAATTCAAATATAATTAGAAATGTTTACATTAATCATTTAAAAATAAGTTTAGAAAAATGTCACGTCTTATGCTTAATGAATGTAAATATATTGTATAGGCATTTCCATTAGATTATTATTTACATACTTACGATCATTTAACTATGAATTCAGATCTAATTTATTAGTTAGATGGTTAAGGATCAACAACATAATGTTTAAAATTAATTTCAGAATTAAATAGTTAACCAAGTGTATTAAAGATTTCAATTATTAATTTATGTGAGATGAATTTAATATCTATTTAAAATATTCTGTGTTATGAAACAAAATTAT
Source organism: Argiope argentata (assembly GCA_026289955.1). NCBI lineage: Eukaryota > Metazoa > Arthropoda > Arachnida > Araneae > Araneidae > Argiope > Argiope argentata. Next base: position 648,342 of record JAOUZG010019115.1, on the reverse strand, counting down.
TTGTTAGTTATAAATAGCTTTGTTACTCAAATTAGGATAAATATAATAGGAAATGTTACATTAATGTGCATCATTATTGAAGGCACTAAACATATTATTTCAGTTATTATCTTTACTTTTAATATTAAATATTTCATATATTTTCCCCTGATTAAAATCTAATAAGAAAATCAAATGATAATCTAAATAAATTTTATGTCTTCTATTTCAGAATGAAGGGCGAATATTTTTATTTATTTGATATTATACATGAATCTTAGGAAGAGTAACACACAATTTTAAAAAATAAAGGATAGCTTGCTGACTTCAAACATTGATTTTAAATTTGTTTTCAAGAGTCGTTGAGCCAAGAGTCATACAACCAAATTTGCGTTTCAAAATGCCCAACAGATGACACTTCTTCAGGAAAAATATTAATTTTAATACATTAAACGACCAAAACGGAATACAGAAACAATATTAACATTTATGGCTAGTTTTTGATCATGTTGTCAACGAGACATATAAAGTAAAGATAAGGAAAAAATAACATTATGCTGTTTAAGGAAAACAGCTCAGTTTGCAAAAACAAAAACTGATTAGGACTAAACTGCATGAGAAGAGCAGTTATTAATCTTATCCAGGATGATGTGGGGAAAGATCTCTATGTGACCATCATTTACCTGCAAAATTCCAAGTCGACCGACAATAGTAGATAGCAATCAATCATTTGTAATGCTTTGCACGTCAAGCATTGTGGCGTTCTTTAAGTCCTTCAATGTCACAATTAGATACCATCATCATTAAAGACGGAAACATCGACTTAAAACATGACAACGACTGCAAACATTTCTTAACTGTTCTCCATGATGCTCCCTCTATTTTGCAAGCTTGTAAAATGACATTTTTTCCTAGAATTGACAGCTTTTCCCGTTTTTACATTTTATTACACATAATTCTTATTTTGTAATTATTTCTGTATTCCGTTTTGGCCATTTATTGTTTTAAATTTAATATTTTTCGGTAAAAGGCACCATCTAGTAGACATTTCGGATTATTTTTCAAAATTTTATGAGCGCCTCTTGTGTTTAGCCTATATACGAAATTTAGGTGCAGTTTGTTTATCCGTTTGAATTGTAGAATGTTGTTTGTAAGAAAATTTTAATTATAAACTTTTTGTATACATAAACTCAAAATTATTTTGTATTATTTGACTGAAAATAATAAAAGAGCCTCAAAAATGATAAAATAAAAATGTATTTGCTCAGCTTATATATTTTATACATTGAATCAAGCTTATTTACAAAATGGCAAGTCCCATACTGTTGGAAATAAATTTCAAAAAAATAAAATTTTAAGTTTCAATGAAACAGTAAGCAAAACTAATTCTCTAAGTTACCGTAAGTCTATTTTCTTAAACGTGTGAGATGTATTACGACAAATAAACCATGTTTTTAGTATTAATGATGTCTTTGATTATTTAAAAATATTGTTTTCGTGGAATTTAAAACATATATATACTTATAAAACTGAACTGTCTCTTATGAATTGAATATAAAAAGGGTTGTCTTTTTAAAATTACAAAAAAAAAGGATTTTATAAATTTTATTATTACTTGATGGTAATAAACAAGATTACTTTTTAAAATTGATATATTGATACTAATATTGGTCATCCATTTTCAGAAAAGATGCACTTATTTTTATTAATAAAATTCAGATCTCTTTTGTATCGAACACATTTCATCGATTAAAATTAGCTAATAAAGGAACGAAAAAATGATGTATAATGAAAATTTTATCAAATCAGAACTATTTCAAAATACGATTCTTTAACTCTTTACCGTCAAATTCAGATTACCACTGATAAATATTTTAAGTCGAACATCTATTAACAAACTCATCTATGGCAAGTCGTATGATCCATTTCTGCTGAAATAAAAGAATTTATTACTGCTGGTGTAATATTCTGTGAAATTAGTTAATTCTGAGTGTATTAGAGAATTGCATGATGCTCTGTAAGTAATTATAATAAGGTAGTCATGGTTTACAATGAAGCCTTTTGGTTACTTATGTTTATGCAGTGACTTGGTATTGAGTGCGACTGCTATGATGTAATCTACGTTGATATACGAATGACATTAGCATTTTGGCAAGCGCAGAATGAGATTCTTCGCGATGACTGAACAATTAAAATGATTTAGATGATTTTGCATTTCGCTTTAAAACATCTGCCATTTATAAATTCACAGAAAAAAAAGTGTAACGCTATATCGAAATTTTGTGATAAAGCAAACCTAAAGATTTTAAAAAGTGGTATTATTCTTAAGGGAATAGTAAATTTAGAAATAATAAAAGAACGGACGAAATAATAACTTTTACTTTTTTATTGTTTCATCACAAAAATATATATTTATATTATTCTAAAATGACATTATAAAACTCATTCTTTAATAAAATGAATATTTCTATATCTTAAAGCTTAAAAAGGAATAAAAGTACGTTTTAATAAATTTAAAACGATATTCTGTTTAAATTTAAATAATCTGAACTGTTCTAGCTATTTTAAATTTTGAGTAAATGTTATATAACTAATTGAAAAGATTTAGCTTTAATGTTTAAAGAAAACTGAGTATGCATTTCAGATTTCAAAGTCTTTTAAATAGTTAAAAGTTATTTTTAGTACAGAAAAGAGTTCAATATTTTAAAAATCCAATTAATTATGCGTAATTTTTTTAAAAGTAACTTTTAAGTAGATTTATCAACTTACAACCAACTTTACCAACTTTAGAAAACAAAATTTAAAAAATTGTATTATTATATTAACTAAATTTCAGTAAGACTAAGATAAATAATGAAGTTGTATAATGTGACTAATATAATTTTTAAGATTATACACGCATTTATTTCCAAAAAATTTAATTGTGCGTACTTGTTTTAAGTATTACCTTATTAGTTCAATTAATTCTTATTACCTTTCTTACTAGTTATTAGATGAAATGAAGATAAAAGGTAATGATTCTATTTTTGTATTAAATTTTTATATTAATTTAGAAATTTTATAAAAATATCTAAATGAAAATGGTTTTGTGAAGAATAAATATTGTGCGAATATATATTTTGACTATTAATGGAATCTGACTTTTTCAGAATGTTTGATTTTATAAATTTTTCTCGATATTCCACATTCATTAGAACAATGAAAAATCTAAAAATATGACAAATTTAATTTTATATGACATTTTAATATTAAAAAGAGAAATAATAAATAAAGAGCATAGTTGGACACATTTTTATTTAGCATTTTTGTTTAAAAATATATGAAAAATGATAACATGTTTTGTTTTCAATTATGTTGGGGTATTTTATAAAGTTATAATATACCCAATATAAAATACCCAATAAAATGTGTAATATATTTTACTAAGGCTAGTAATGAAAAATAAAAGCTTCAAAACCAAAAAAATGGCAGAATGTTCATAAAAATATTATAAAACAGTGTATTTGAAAGTGATTATCAAATATAATTTTTCTACTTTATTGTAATTAATAAAAATTAATCATTATTAATATCACGATTTCTTATATTAATTAATTCTTAAAATAACACCAGAAGTGATAACAAAAAATAATTAAAATTTAATTAAGTCTGTCTATGTGGTGCAAATAAAATTTTGAAAATGTAAATTAGCTTTTATAAAATTGTGATCATGCAAACAAATATAATTGCCTTTAAATTTTTAATTCTCTATTAAATTAGTTGAATTTAGTGTTCTATTTTGATAAAGATAAAATAAATAAATAAAATAAAAATGTTTAAAAATTCTAAAGAAATTGAAAGATTAATAGCTTTGCCTGTTTATTTTAAACTAAGAATTTCTGATTTAAATCTCATTCTACTATTATTTAAAATATTTTTAATGAAACTTTTAAAATATTGATTATATTTTGCAACTACACAGACTTTTAGCTCTTCTATATTCTTCATTACTTTAATGTATTGTCTTTTAATTAAGTTTTCAATTTCGTATACGATATATTTTATTATAAATTCTCAACAAATATTACAAATAAAATGCTTACTTTCACGAAACATGACGTCAATGTGTTTGGAAGAACATTGATCACACTGTGATCGCTCAAGTGTTGATAAACATCTTTAACTATTTTGTTAGAATGTTTCTTAGCAAAGGCCTCCATTTTATTCTTTAGAAAAAGCTAATTCCCCGTATGAGAAGGAGTGACATACTAAACAAATATATTTATTGTTGACTTGAAATAAGTGTTAAAGGAAAATTCTTTCTCCTGCATAATTTCTTCTTCTTCTTTTCAAGTTGAATCAAAAGTTAAATCCTTTTGTTTTGGATCTTAAATTGGAAGAGATTTCCAAAGCTTGATTCTCCAAATATTGTAGCCAGAAGAAAGATTTAGAGCCAGAAACACAAGGGCAAATAACGTCTCAACAAAGCTTATACCATGATTTGGCCTGAAGGCAAGAAAACTGCAAGTAATGCCAAGATTAGTTCGTTCGAAGTTTTGGCACAAGTAGAGAAAAATAAGAGCAACTACTTTTCTAACTTAAAAATATATACTGTATAAGCTCAAAAATAGTGTTTTTAAGTAGGAAACTTTGATTATGATTGCAAAGAAAGCTTTCATTATAGGCATCTTTAAAGTTCATGAATAATTTTAAAACGAAAAAATTTTATAAAAAGAGAAGGGGTTGATTATATCTCTAAAAAGTTAGAAATTTATTTTTAAATTTAGTTTGGAGTTCGTTTCTAAGTTCTACTGTAATTTATATTTATAAAAAAATATTTCTTTAAAAAGAACAATTAAATATATATCATCAGAAATCAAAAAAATATACTGTATATATTGTTATTACAAAATTTTGTATTTTTCGTAAGTAATTTATCACATTAATTTATTTTATAATATTTATGAGTTGAAAGTATATATTATGTCCAAGTCTGATTAAAAATTATATTATTTTTAAATGATAAAAATGGAATTCATTTATAAAATTAACATTGATTTATTAATTTTGATGTGGAGACAATTTTGTACAATTTGTGAAGTTATATAGACGTAATTTTTATAGAGATAGCCAATTTAATTGATGATACTTCTATTCAAATATTTCTGCTTACTAATTTGTTAGAAATTTCACACAAATATACATTATGATTTAGCTGTAATTAATTAAAAATATTTAAATTGTGTAGTGAATTCTTATCTGCCAATTAACTTGAATTAATAAAAAAACCCATTTTTTACCATTTGTCTTGCTAATAATTGTATACAACGAATTAGAGTAAATATTTGTTTAATTAGAGAGAAATTTAGCAGCTTTCTATAAGAGCATTCCATCGAGAAAAAAAAAGAAATCTTCTAACTTATAAAAAAGAATGTATTGCTTTCTGAGTGCATATTTAATTTTACAATGAAATTTGTGAATGGATACCTTATTAAAAATGCAATTCATTTCGATTTTTTTATATTCGAAATAATATAGTAATTTGAGTTCTATATTTCGTGCTGTAAAGTCTCACTTTGAAATTCAACGTTGATTTTTTATATACATAAGGAATTCCTCTTGTTGCTTCTTATGGTACTAGTCATACACCAACCTTCTGACGAAATGTGTGGGTTTAAGCAGAGAGAGTGATTCTTGTTTCAGTAACGCCATCTAGGATCAAGAGCCTAGGCCTTTACTACTCATGCATCATATTTGCTTGCATAACGCCTTTTAACAGGAGGGTACATTCAAACACTTCACAAATAGAACGACCACGTTCGAACTTTCACTCGAACCTATGACCCTAGATTATGGGGAAAACACACTATATCTAAGCCAGAACACCGGCTATGCGATTTTTAAATCCTTAATTAAAATCATGAATGCTTATCAAAACATTAAAAGGGATTATTTATCTTAACAGATAACTTTTTAACTTATTATATGCAGAAAATAGACCTGTTTTATATTATCACATGGATAATTTTTTATCAGGCCAGAACATGATTTGTTTTGAGGATGAGAGTTTCGGCGTCAACAAGAATCCGTAGGTGAAAAATAGAAAAAAATATTATCTGCACGAGCACCTCAAAAAATCCGCCATTAATAACGCGTTGTCATTGTATTTACAAAAGCTCTGATTTAAAAAAAAATAAGTTAAGGGCAAAAATTCGTTTTTTCACTATAACATCTTTGGCAAAACTCTGGCAAAACTCTTTATACCCTTTTCTACACCACTACACACTGTTCTCAGAGTGTTATCAATTTCAATTTCAGTAACATTTAATTTTGTCATTAACTAATCACTTCCATTCAATTTTTAAATTCCCAATGTAGCGTGAAGGAAAAATATTTTATGTTTCAATAACTCAGTAATGTCATTCGAATAAATTACTAAAAATAATCTCAGAAAACGTTTCCAGTATTCATAAAGTAAATTTTTTAAATTCATATTAAGAATAAACTGAGTTCAAACTTAAGATGCTATCAGGGATTGAATATGATAATTTATTATTCGTATTTAATAAATATAAAGGTTGTTTGAAAGAACTCAACGTCAAAGATAATATACATTCCATGATGTAAAAAAAATGAATGCACATATATTCCTAATCACTCATATTTTGTGACTCAGACTTCCTTAACGATGTGCACATTTGAAACGAACTGCTTGTTGCTTTTTGACAGGCAGCCAATTACAGGAAATAACAAGAAAGGCAACCTGGTCTATAAGTAAGAAATACATCAGATCTCTGCATCATATTTACTGATAATTCGAGTCACTATGTATTCAACGCATTTCTTTTTCGTAAAATTAGACATTAATAGTTTTAGAGTGATGAAAATATAAATAAAAATTAAAACAAGTAATATAAAAAAAAATCTTTCTTAGGCTAGCAAAGAAATTTTTTGTTTTAGTTATGTTTTATTAAATAATTGCAACTAATATAAATATGGCAGAGTCTCTATATTAAGGTATCCGACTGGGTTCGGAGCCTTTTTTTTAAATATGCTTCAAATGCTTGTTATTATTCTAGGTTAAGTTTCAATATGTAACAGAATAATGAAAAATATTTAAAAATAAAAAATATTTTCATAACATTTTGAAAAAAAGGTAAAATTGTAGTTAAAAAACAGAAAAATTAACTGTTACGCCAACAGTAGTAGAGAAAAAAATTACAAGCAGAAATCAAAAATATTTTAGAAGAACATTGTAATAACCAATATGCCTGCTTTGAACTAAAATCTTTTGAATATGTATAATATATTCTGAGATATGGCTAAAACAATTATATAAACAGGAATTTTTTGAAAAAAAATGTGCTCAATTTGTCTATGAATACCTGTAAAATGCCTAAAACTGCATTTATATTTTAGTTTTTAGTTCAGAGCATTAAAAATATTATACTAAACAATTCTACAAAGTTTCATTAGAATATATTCATAACATATTGAGATATTGTGTTTACGGTAATGCAAAAAGTGCAAAAATTTGATTCTTCAGAAAAGGCTTTTAAAGTTTTCATTTTGAAAAAAAGCAAAATTATAATCTTTCAACAAGTCTAAAACTCTCCTGATTTATAAGTTGGACCTTCCTTTATATCATCCTTCACTGATTTATTCTTTCTAGATGCTCTTCTTTTTTTTCTGGATAGTTTTACAGACACTGAAGAATGTCGAATTGAATCGGCTATTCTGTTATCATCAATGTTGATGAAACCTTTGACTTGTTCTGGCTCAATAGGCACACCTAATTTTTCAAAAACTGGTAATAAGCCAGTGTATCCAGAATTGTAAATTAAAACAGCAATATATGTACCTAAGCGAAGAGTTTGCAGTTCAACAAATGTTTCTTTGGGTACAACATTCCACAGTACACCGTTAAAACTTTCGTTACAATTCTGTGTTTTTCCATGCAGACATTTTTGCAATAATTTTTGGTCACACAGTTCCATATAGGATCCTTTTATTTTATTTATGATAGTTGATGATAGGCCTGGTTTCTTTTCTTGAAGTTCTACGCCTGAAAATCTGGCTCTCTGAAATTTACACCAACTATTTGGTCCTTCAGGGCACTGGCGATGCATGGGACTATTGGTGCCGGAACAGCAGTGAAAAAAAGAGGCAATGACGGCACTTTGCATTTTTTCCAAATTTCCCACATTACTGTGAATGGCGATTCCATAATAGTTTTGCAGTCTATCTATAAATTTATCGGTCAATTTCCCTTTTCCACTAAGCTCTTTTGTGTTCTTTTTTAATTTACGGAGATGCCCTCCAACTCTTTTTTGTACATGACCAATGCACTCAAGTTTTTTAACCGAATTCTCATCATATATATCTTTTACAGAGTCAAAACCTTTGGAATCCCCATCACCGTAATATTCACTATATACCAATTGCCGTAAACTTTCTGATCGTTCAAATATACGATAGGCTCCTACCACTTCCATATTGCCAGCAGACCCTTTATGATTAGAACATATGTGGGTTTTACTACTGTTAATGCACCTAGATATTTTGGTTTGACATGCACGGCAGTATTGAGATAAGATTTCGATATCCAAAATCTTCCCAGTATCAATAGAAATGGCACTGACACAACCATTCAATGAACTGTACCCACGACGTTGCCAAGTGCCATCAACTGAAACACCACAGCTGATTATTTCTAGGTTATTGGCCTTTTTCATATCTCTAACTTCTTTTGCAGCTGAATTCAAATTCAGTTGAGCACATGATTCAACAGTGTCCAGAAGTATTTTTTCTTGGTGACGAAATGAACACTTAGATAAAAAAGGTAAACACAGAGTTGAACAAAGTTTCTTTCCTGCAGTGTAACCACATCCTATCAACCTTAATCCAAACACAATAAATGTGTTTATACTGTTATTCTTATTTGTTTTGGGTGTAGATGAAAAACCTTTCATGAATGGGCAATTTCTGCACTTCAAAACAAAATTTGAACACAGTCCAAACTTTGAATCCTCACTGAGATGCAAACCATTGGAGAAGCAATCAGGACAGCAAAGGACAGAAAATATATTAAATAAAACTGATAAATCAATTATGCGATTTCCTGTCAAGTTATTGTTGATATCAGTTTTCAGAATATCAACATAAGAAGAGCAGTCAAGGTTCAATTTCGCTGTGCTAGCAGTAGTGACATTTGAAGTTGATGCACTCACATCATCACTTTCAGTAAATCTATTTCCATGAAAACTGCGTTTCTTGGAACGTTTAGATCTCGTTTTGGGCATTCTAAAACCAGAAACAGATTTAGAATATAGCAAAAAAAGTGATTTGAAGTTGAAAAAAGCTCGTAAATGATTCACTTGAGAAGTAATCAATAACGTGGAGAAAATAAACAAACAGAACTTCAGTACAGCACATTTGTTGCCAATTTTAATGAGACAAATTTTGAAATAATACCTACATATACTTATTATCAGGCATAAAAGATATAAAATAATAATTTTAGTCATTTTTAATAATTTTTAACATCGAAATTCCTTGATAGATTGCAATATTTACATCAACTTCCGGTTTCGAAATGCCATTTCCGGTTTCACTTTTGTCATACTATGCTAACTTAAAACGGCCGTAACTTTATTTCTAAAGTAGGTAGAACAAAAAAAAAGGACAGATTTGGAAAGCAAAAAGAACAGGCTTTAATATTATGCATAAAAATTTTTTTCGTTAGTTTTGTCAAATTTGACGATTTTTACCCAGTCGGATACCTTAAGCGGCAAAATAGAAAGGAAATTTCCTGGCAATTTTCCATTGTCTTTTCTATATACGGTGCTCGAACTCTCAGCTCAAGGGATGTGAATCCAACACCATATCAATCATAATATCCCAGACTAACAATTACATTTGATATAAATTATTGATCAAAAAATTATACCAGTGTTGAATTTTCTACGCCAATTGAAGACTTAAAGCCAATTCGGAATTTTTCTACGCCAGTTGGGTTAACGCAATGCAGATTAAAATTTTTTAACTTTCTTTATCCTGTATTATTTTAATTCGAAAGTACTTCAAAAATGAACCTGAAAGATTGATTAGTTAACAACGTTTAGTTTTAAATGCATAAAAAATTATGAAAATAAACAAAATCGTTTAAAATAATCGGTCGAAAACATGTTAAACCTAACCTCATTAGCGTGTGGAAAAAACTAAATGAGTTCGTTACTTATTTGGCAAGGGGGAAATGAAGATTTTTGGTAGCAAAGTTAGTTTTTAATAAATTAATAAAAAAATAATGAATTAATATTTGGAAAAACTGTATTAACATCAAATTTCCTCCACTACAAGTTTAAAAATTTATCTAATCTTAGCTGGATGAATAAAAAATATTTTATTAACGATTGAAAATTTGGACATATATATATATATATATATATATATATATATATATATATATATATATACAGAGAGTGTGAGCTAATAGTAGGTATTTAAAGAAGTATAATATTAAAATGCAAATCAAACCAACCTAAATTTCTAATAAACTATCATAAAAAGGTCATATTTTTGTTTTTGTATTTTTATTCTTTTTCCATTAATAGTTAAGATGTTAGTTATATATGTAATAAACAATTGGAGAATTTTGATGTGAAAGCATAAGATAATGTTTCAGTCTTGAAAAGTAATTAAAAATTCAGTTATTGTATTTCGTTAGCTTTATTTTTGCTTGATATATGTACGTACAAATTTAATTTTTTTTATAAATATTAACTCCCAATTATTATAACATTTGTTTTAAACAAAAAAGATTGGTACAATTTGAAATTAATTAACAAAATGCCTAGAAAAAGAAATTCAAATAATGATTTTAAAAAAGATTTCAAGATGAAATAGCAGGTCGCTGAAAGCATTTTCTTTCAAATAAAGAATTTTTTTTCTAACTGAATTTTGGAATAAAATATCTATTATTTTCCTTTAAACTGGAGTAAAATTAGTCGTATTAAAAAATCCAATCATAATGTTCAATTAATATAAATTAATTATATTTATATTAATATAAATTGATATATTTATACTAATATAAATTGATTATATTTATGTTAATATAAATTAATTATATTTTTTCTTCTAATTATTACGTTAAAAATAATTTTTCGTATCAGAGATTTAATTATTTTCTTTGACAAAACAATATCAAATAGATATTATTGTACATTATTAAATAACAAAAATAATTTATATGGCAATTTATACAAAACTGGAATTATCTTATTTCATAACATATATTTGAAAATGTATAATTTTTTACAAAGATTATATGAAAATTTATGCCACTAGTTCTTCAAATATGAATTTATGTTTGATGTTAATTACAGAAACATGATATTTATATTTGCCTGTATATATAATGCAAACAGCTCGTTGAAAGTAAACTCGATTATATATTGCAGTTTAACCTTACTTTATCATTTGATTAATTATCATATTAATATGCTGGCCTTATATTTAGTGAAAATCCTTTATAATTACATTATATTTACTCGGTTCTGTGGATATAATGATTAAGAATTCTAAGAGATATTAGATATCCAAATATAGAATCAATAGACCGTCAAAATATAATCATGAACCTAAATAAGGGCAGACATTATTAATATAATTAGCGTACTTTTATAATATTATTAATATAATTAGAGTACTTTTATAATATTATTAATATAATTAGAGTACTTTTTTCATTAATGTTTCTGTAGGGCATATGCGCTTTCTATTCTGGTTTGATCTTCATTTATGTTCTTCTTCCCCTTCAAATATAAGATGAATATTTTTAAATTTTGACATTATAGTTTTAATTTTTTGTTTTTGCTGTTACCAATGGCACTTGCCAATTACCAGTCCGCTGATGTACAGCGGATTTTTGCCGAAATAAGCGTCTCTTGTATGAAGTAGCGCCATCTAGGGCCAAGATTACGACTTTATCTACACACTCATAACATTTGCTTGTCCAACCCTAAAACTGTAAGTTAAATTTCAGCTATTTAATCCATTTCTTTTATAAACTCAGATGTGATTCCAAACTTTGAAGGAAATATACAACTTGGGTGTTATGATCATACACCGTATTTTACATTGTTGTTGTTGTTACTAATGGCACTTGCCATGGACAAGCCCACTGATGCATCAACAAATTTAATCTAAAATAAGCGTCTCTTGCTCGAAATAGCGCCAACTAGGGTTAAGTGTACGACTTTAGCTACACACACTCATCGCATTCGCTTGCATAGACCCTTTTTACAAGGAGGCACATTCACACGTCTCACAGACAGAACACAGAAGAACAACCAAGCCCTAAAATGGATTCGAACCTAGGACTCCTAGATCCCGAGGAAGACGCGCTACCTCTGTGCCAGATCACCAGCTTAATGCATTGAACTGAAGGAATTAAACTAGAGATACAATATTATTTTCTTGTAGAAATCCTTACCCCAAGTGAAATAAACTTTTTACCATCTCCTTTATTTAAGATTCATTCATTCAATCTAATAATTGGTAAAAGATAATTGATATCACGTTACATATTATATATAATTCCATGAAACATTTTTTATATCAATAACTTGACTGTGTTTATATCCAGGTTGATAATACCATAAAATAATGATATAATTAATTCCATTTTCTAATTGTTTTTTTTTATTTTGCAGTTGCTGTTGTTGTCTCCTTCTTCATCTGCTGGTCACCCTTCCATGCTCAACGTCTGATGGCTGATTACGTCCCCATCACTCCAACCCCTCTGTTTGACATGGTCTACACAGTCATCAGACACATATCGGGGGTCACTTACTATCTCAGTCCTACCGTCAATCCCATCCTTTACCAACTGATGTCCCTCAAGTTCCAACAAGCGTTCAAGGACACCTTCGGCCCTTTTAGCAAATGCTTGAGAGGGGAGATACAGATGACAGAAATGGCACCAATCACCACTAACGTCCCAACTGAATGCTCAAGAGTGAGCACTCGAATACGAAGATCACCATACGGATCACCACAGACAACTGCTTTCAACATTTAATGATCAACTTGAATCCAAATTGGAACGCTGTTGCAAATTTCCGATTTGACCGGTGACACATTTGCGCCAAATCTATCATTCCCTAATATCCTCTTTTAGTGTCTTCAACTAGATTGTTTAGATTGTGAATTATTGATGTTTTAAGTCAACAATTCGTGCTAGTACATAGATGACGTGATGTCTGCATGTGAAAAATGTGTACGTCATATCAATGTTTCAACATCACAACTTGGATTTTCATGTTAATTTTTGGACACTTTTAACATTTTATATAATTCTTATTTGTTGAAAGTAGAATCGCATGCGTTCTTGATGTTGGGAAGTAATTCTTCTTAAAATATTCATTGTTTGTCCTGTATTATAGATCATATGATGTACAACTGCACAAACTCAATATTTAGATAGTTGTCTGTAACATGCAGTAGTTAGTAATTTTGAATCATTATGTTATATCAAGCTGTTTTATAATTAAGTTATTTGAAATTGCTCAAAATGGTTATTTTCTTGAATCACTATGTTATATCAAGCTGTCATAATTAAATTATTTGAAATGGTGAGAAATGGTTATTGTCTTGAATCACTATGTTATATCCAGCTGTCTTATAATTAAATTATTTGAAATGGTTCAAAATGGTTATTTTCTTGAATCACTATGTTATATCAAGTTGTCTTATAATTAAATTATTTGAAATGGTGAGAAATGGTTATTGTCTTGAATCACTATGTTATATCAAGCTGTCATAATTAAATTATTTGAAATGGTGGGAAATGGTTATTGTCTTGAAACACTATGTTATATCAAGCTGTCTTATAATTAAATGATTTGAAATGAGTGACAAATGGTTATTTCAATACTTTTTTACTAAATGCTGGTAATTGATGATGAAATGGTTCTTTCATCATCAATTACCAGCATTTAGTAAAAATCTTTCTTTTATGTTCAACAAGCAAGTTAATAGCTAAGATCCAACAACTCAAGTATAAACATATCCAGATCAAAATTTTAAATTTATTAATTTGAAATTATACTGCGATATTTTGAGTATAAATTGATTACGCACAATCTTAGTTACTTTGTACATTTGATTTTAAAGCTATGTGATAAATAGAAAAAAAATTATTATTTTAACTAAATTCCTTATTTTCTTTTCAGATTATGAAGAATCCTTTTTTAATATTAATATTCATATTTTTCAACGGAGTTGCACTAATATATTAAACCAAGAAGTCTACAAATTATCCATAATTTTTTTATTGACAGTATGGTGAAAATTAAGAGTTATGAATATATCCCTATTATGTTTAATATATTTGAATTTTATTCTTTGATTTCAGATTAAATTCTCCCTTTTGAAATTTAATTAGCATCAAATTATAAAATTCGAGCATTATTTAATTTTAAATTATATTAAAATTTCATCTTCGCATTGAATTTAGTTTTAAATGACATCAATCTAAGTCCTAAGTAACGACATATATTTGAAATAAAAACTCTAAGTATCCCTAAATAGTGATTTTGATTTAAATATTCATTTTGAGAATCGCATTTATAAAAGTAATTTCATATTATTATTATTATTGTTGTTGTTGCATTTTTACTTAGTGACGTTACTGATTAATATTATTTTAATTTACATAATTTTATCTGAACTTGGATTTTTAATCATAGTTTTTTGAAATAATAATTTAGAATAAAATTATTTCAAAAATCTGATCTTTAGCATTGAACGAGTATTGCATTGATACATAATTATATTATATTGAAATTACGACATTAAACTGATTAAAGCTCTCAGTTAAGGTTAAAACACTAAACGTATTAAATATTTTTTTAAAAACAATTCTAATAAATTGACCTGAAATAAGATGGGTTTTTTTAATCAAATAGAAGATGCATGTTTGATTTTCAATATTTTCGATAAATTAATATCGAAAATATTTATTTTTCATTCTAGATATAAATATGTTTTATCTTACTACGCATTATTTTTTATTCTTGAAATTATATTTCTCTAATTGATTGATGATTTTTATAGTTATTCATATAAATTGTGGAGACTATTGATATTAAACACAGAATTCCAAATAGAAATTTAATTGTATTCATGAAAAAAGTTATAGATTACTTTGCGTATTATATGTTTTATTGCATACTTTTTTTAGGGCTGATAAAATTTTGATGTAATTAAATATTGTATTCTGTGAAATAAATATGATTTTTCGAGCTTAAATTTTGTGCTGTGTGTAGGAATGTAATTGAATGTGAAATAAATGTTTTTTGCGAAAGTGTTTTTCATGTTGATTTCTATATATAAATCTTTATTTATTTAAAACATAAAAAATGAAACAATTTCAAAAAATGAGAAAGCAGCAAAAACATAAAAAAAGGAACAATCTCTATAATATGAATCAAATTTGTATAAGCAGAACATAAATACAGTAAGAAAAAGATGTGGAGTTAGGAATACATTTATACACTTAATCGATTAATCGATTTTTTTTCTCTCGAAATACTTAATTTTCCAGATCAATGAAACTCTTTCTTTGATGAATAAAAATATTCATGAGTAATTACAGGATGCCCAAGAAAAGAGTTGAAGAATTTTGAAGAGGAAAAAAAGAACATAGTAAACATTCAAAAAAGAATTATTCTTGAAGAAACATATTTTGAAATTAATCTCTGTCAGAGGACTCTGGGATTTAATAAAAACGACTTAATATCACGTTTTTTGTATTATATATTTTGTATTTGTAGCTAGAAACAAAAATCAACAATATAAATATTAAATATTCATCCCATGGGTATAATTCAAATTCCTTCGAACACATTAGAAATGCAACATAGTTTGTTACAAATGTAGAGCAAGAAACGACAGAGATCATTTTTCATCCTTTCCAATAGAAGATCCAAATATCCATAATTGATGATTTACTCCAGTTTCATAAGCGTTGGGAAATCTTATGAATGAACTTTATCATACAAATGACATATCAATAAAGAATTGTCAATTCCGTTTTGACACATTCGATTATAAGAAAGAAAAATCGCAGTTATTTAACAAAAAGAGCTACTATTGAAAGAATCCCTGCTAATCGATACAAAAAAAATCAATATATTGCTTGAAGAAATCTTTATTTCATATACTTGTAGAGTTCTGGTAGAAAGGATAAGGGAAAGAAACAATTAGCAGAGAAAATTTTGACGTCTTAACTGATGTTACACAAACTTTATATAATAATTCAAGAACGAATTTTTATTCGTAAGTCTTTACCAACCAGTTGAATCATTTGGATTAATGACTGCAGAAACTTTCAATTGTGTCCCCAGAAAAAAATTTTTAAGCTTTAAAATTTGATATTTGTACATATTATTTCTAAAGCCCTAATTTTCCAAAGATGGTGTTGTCAATACTAGGGAAGATAAAGAGTTTTGGGCTGTTGAGTCAACAATGGTATGCGAGATGGTCGTAGGCTGTGAAAACCCGTATCAAATACGGTATGTTCAATCTTTGGTAATAATACCTTCCTGTCAGAGTCTTCTTCTGGCATCACCGTGGGCAGAATGGTGAAGTCTTACTAGACACCTGATATTCGTGGTATACCCTTAAAACGGTCTATCCCGAAAAATTAGATTTCATGGCTACTTTGGAAAATCTGTGTCCCATCTATGTTGCTACTAGACACCTGATATTCGTGGCATACCCTTAAACCGGTCTATCACGAAAAATTAGATTTCATGGCTTCTTTGGAAAATCTGTGTCCCATCTATGTTGCTATTAGACACCTGATATCCGTGGTATACCCTTAAAACGGTCTATAAAGAAAAATTAGATTTCATGGCTACTTTGGAAAATCTGTGTCCCATCTATGTTGCTATTAGACACCTGATATTCGTGGTATACCCTTAAAACGGTCTATCCAGAAAAATTAGATTTCATGGCTACTTTGGAAAATCTGTGTCCCATCTATGTTGCTACTAGACACCTGATATTCGTGGTATACCCTTAAAACGGTCTATCCCGAAAAATTAAATTTCATGGCTACTTTGGAAAATCTGTGCCCCATCTATGTTACACCAACGATTAGACATCGTTGAAAATCATTTAAATCTTGATAAGTTGCCCTTGTAACAGCCAAAATTGATCGAATAGCCTCCTCAGATACCTATAGTCTTATATATGCAATTTGACAACATTGTGTTAAGATAATGGTTTGAATACCAGTTGAATAACAGGTTAAACCAGTTTTTCTGGCTTTATAGTGTGTATACAAAAGTTGAGCGTAAAATCCCCCCTCTCATTTTTTTATACTTTTTTTGCATATTTCCTATTTCCTTTATTTTTATTTTCAATTTCGAAGTTTGATTTTTCATTTTGCACATTTCTTATTCCCGAAAGCACATCAAACAAGTTTGTTAAATTATTATGTTTGTATCTATTTTTGTATATCTATATATTATTTATGCATTTTTTGTTTTCTTCATTGTTATTTTGGATATAAGTATTTGACATTTCATTTCACGTGTTTGTTATTCTAGGGAATAAACATTTAACCGATGTGTTAATTTTTTTGTATTTGTAAATTTTTATATGCATTTGCATTTTCTTCTTCCCTCTTTATTCTGTACTAAGTAATTTGTGTGTGATATCATACTTAAAAATTTAATAATCATTACTCTTAATATATTATGTATAATCATTACTCCTTATTATATATTATACATTACATTATTATATATTATAAATTACTACTTAATATATTATATATATAATCATTACTCTTAATATATTAAGATCCTTCGTAGGAAAATAAGTGAGTAAAATGCTAGTTCAATAAGATGTTTTCTTGAATTTTTCAGAACTTACATGAACTAAAACATTTATAATCTTCTAAAATTCTTTTTATGTAATTTTAACTTTCTCATTTTCCAATCATAAATTTAAAAAAAAATCAAATTCCTTTTTTGAACTTACTTTTATTTCTAATCGATGTTCAGGATCAATCGATGTTCTATCGGCGTATCATGTTTCCTTGTCGTAAGAGTAATTCCATAAAATTACGCTGATAGGTTTTATCGATTACTCTTTAAGAAATAAGATACCCGGTAAATCCTTGATTGTAAAAGGTTTTTCAGGGTGAAAACTAATTAGGGAAAATGCTTTCTTTTTCGATTTTAAAAATAGAAGTGTGAAATAAACTCTTTCCCTCAAGTATACTCGAGGAATTCTTCAATTTGCTCCTATATTTTCACTTTCTAAATAAAAATACATTGGTGAACAAAATTAAGAGATGGAAGACATTTTCCCAAATATCTCGAGAAATACTGGATAAAAATAAAGGAAATTTGGAATGAATATAGCTTATAGTATGAAAATAATGTGTGCAAAACAAAAATCAATGTGTCCTTCATTGGCAATAGTTATTGCCAACAGACCAATGTGGACTGAGCTTCACGATGAAGGATGGCAATGAAAGTGAGGCTTTTGTGGTATGTGGTTGCCTCTAGTATGGTGTGTGGTCACCTCTGATAGATATACAGCATGCACAACGAGTGTGCATGCTGTTAATAAGAGAGTTAAGGAGTGCTGGTGGAAGGCCCTCCCACTCTTCCACCGGAGCAGTTTTAAACTTAGGAATGGTTCTGGGTAGGAAGTCGGAGTATCGCAATAGCCCTTACAAGAGCATCTCAAACATGTTCAATGGGGTAAAGGTCAGGAGATTTGGTTGGCTAATCCATTATATCAATATCATCGCTTTCCAGATACTCCTCCAACTAGGGCGCCTATGTGGTCGGGAATTTTCGTCCTTAAAAACGAATTCATAAGCCAACAGCTCCCCTGAAAAGACGCACATAGGGTTGTAGGATATCCCGCCTGTACATATAGACATTCACGGAACCATGTCAAACACATGGAGTGGTGCGCAGGTATTTTGCATGATCCCTACCCAAACCATTACTTCTCCACCAGCATAATGGTCCCTTTCCATGATGTTACTGGGATAGTATCGGATCCCAGGCTTCCTCCATATAAATATTCACCGATAATTAAGTTGTAGTGAATGTTGGTGAATCTTGACTCATCTGTGAAGAAAACATTAGCCCATTGTAACCTTGTCCAGTGTTGAGGCCGTCTGCACCATTGTACAACTCTCTCTTTTGTGGGAAGGAGTGAGTGGGATTCAAATAGCGAGCTTCCAGGCATATGAGCGTCGATCACCAAGCCTCCTGGCAACTTTTTTCTTGAAATTAATGTTCCTGTGGCAGCACCGAGATCCCTAGAAAGCTGTCTTGCTTTAGGCATCCAATGCCGCATTTTTGTAAGTAACAAATACTGACCTTCATTTTACGTTGTTGCTCTCGAACTGCCTTGTCCTGGTCTTCTGGACACTGCCCCACTGTTTTTAAACTAACTCCACAAATTCAAAATAAGGCTTAGAGTCACATCCCATTCCCTAGCAACCTCAGTTTGGGACTGCCCCGCCTCAAGTCTAACCACAATTCTCCACTTCATACTTTCGTCTAAACGATGATGTTCACTCATTCCACCGAAAAATCATTGAAAAACTATAAGATTATTCAAGAAACACAATACAAATTGCTACTTTGTTGTAAAGTGGAAATAATTGAGCAGCTGTCTACAGACTTTTATATCTTCTGCTGGCTTAGCAACGTCCACAAATATACGCAAACTCATCTTAGCGACACCAGCGCCATTGTGCCATTATATGGCAACCAACTGACTAGGTTTTATGAAATATTATCCTAGAAATATGTAAAAATGTCTTCCAACCCTTAAATTTTTACACCAGTCTATTTATATATTAGTTCTTTTTTGTAAAATTGTGAAAAAGATTTTAATTCAAATTATCCTTTTTAAATTAAAAAAATATTATTAAAGTTGTGCTAGTAAAAATATATACTACTATCAAAATATAACAGGGAACCATTACAGAATGCTAATATTAGCCATTTTATATGCATTATTTTAATCATTTGCATAAAAGATTATGCAGTAAATGTTAACATTTAAAAAAATCGTATTATGCACTACTCATAAACAAATACTAACTTATTTTAGCAGCAATTCTCTACGAGAACTCATTTTGTTTATAAAGTTTAGATTGTTTTTTATTCCTACTAAAAACTTAAAAATAATTTTTAAAACAAGCGATTTTTTTTAATTTTTAAAATTTAAAGAAAAATAGGAACTTTTTTAGGCATTTTAATACTGAAATACCATCAGGCTTACAGAAATTCAGAGATCAAGGTTCTATTTTAAGATAAGATAATTTCCCAAATGTCTCTGAAATTATCTTAAAGTACAATAAAAACAGAACTGCAGTTTCTGCAATAAAAAAGTTTTTTTTGTTATATATTTTCAAAGCACATCGATGCCAGATGCACCTTCACGCGAATAAAATTTTTAGATAGCAAAAATTAACTGTCCCCAAATATCAAACTATAAAGAGGAATAAATTTTTAATTTATCTACATTTATGGCAGATATGCTATGCATAGATAGTAAATAATATATACGATTTAAGTTTATAGAATTGAGACGAAGTTTTTGATGAACGTGACCAGCATTTAGATTGATTGCTGATTTATTTCCCTTTTGTAACACTAGGTGAAACAATGTAATTTTAGATGTGATAATTAGATATTTAAACAAAAGTTATGCTTTAAATATCAATAGCATAAGTATAGAATTCATTATTAAGTAAATTAAAATATTAATTGTTTTATAAAATTCTTTATAATTAACAATCGGTTCTTTTCCTTGAAATGTTACCGTAGAATACTATTAATTATAACATCGAATAATTTCCAACTAAAAGAAAGATAATCGGAGCCAAAATATAAAAGTTTCAACTTTCTTAAAAATATACATTTTTAATTACGCCCTTATTTTGTAAATTATTTAATATATTTATATTACATAGCTAAAGTAATATTCATTCAATAAAACTCTTTAAAATTTCATGCATAGAATCAAATTTAATCCAGTGTTTCAGAACAAATTGTCTGAATAGAACAAAACTCAAAAACCAGTGTCTTGTTTATCTTTGTGAATAAATCAAAACTCAAAATTTCATAAAAAAGGGAAAAAACATATAGTTAAATAAATAGCTTTAATGACTAGACAAATATTCTTCAGTAAATTCAAATTCTTAAAGATGGTAAATTTCGGAACTTTTAATTAACTCCTTGCTAATTAACAGAATGATCTATTGCTTTTCTCATTTCAGTTTCTTGAAGGTAATAATAATAAAAAAACAATTGCTTATGTTGATGGGATTTTCCACTATGACAAAGGAAATCAATTTAATTAATTGTGTGATATTTATATTGTGCAAGTCCTTTGGCATTTAAATCAGATTTTATGCCTCACATTGCATCTTTACATCAGATTTTACGGTATTGGGCGATAGAAATTAAAAGAATTCCTTATAGTTTGTAACAATAATATGCAAATTTTGTTTAAATACATTTTAATTTGCATTTTTTGGCTCATAAATAAGCAAAATGTCTCCTTTATTTGTTCTAAATATATTATTTTGAGGAGAAAAAAACAAAGGGTACTCTCTTTTAAACTTCGTATTTTAATACAGTCTATTGTCAATACATGTATGATTTTAATTCAATAAAAAATTGTTTTTTTTATCAAGAAAATCCTTTCATCCCAATAAAATCCGGAATAGATTGTTTATAGAAATATTATTTTTATAATTATTCAAATATTGAACAATATCTGTACTTTGTAGTTTCAGAAACAGCATTTGAAATTTTTAAAAATTATTAATTAAAAATTTTAATTTATTATAACATAGTTAATAAATACTTTTTAATAATATTTCTATATACTAGTTATCCTGATAGACTAACTGTTTTATTTTTAAAAACATTTGTTTACTTACTTCCAATTTATTTTCTTGTGAAAGATTTTAAGGTCATAATTTCCTCAAAAGTTTCTTTCCTTAATAATATATGGCATTATTGAATAAAATTCATTTTATAAGTTAAATTTCTTAATCCTATGGGAAGCAGTTTAATGCCATATTAAATATATAAGTATAAAGGCGTAATATCTGAAAAAATTGAAGCATTTTCACCGATATATAAGATTTTTTTATTTTTGTCTTAATGAGAACAATGTTCCAAACTATTGTAAATATAACGTTTTGGTAAAATAAATATCATATATAACTCATTTCGTGTCTAATTTATCTTGGTAGGTAAACTTGACTTCTGTTCTTATCAAATAATCAATATTTCTCTTCACCTAAGTATTTGATATAAAATAAAAATCGAGTAGCAAAATATTTTTTCTAGTTCTGCTAAAATTGATAATCCCGGAAACTAATTTCATTTCCAGATAGCTAAGCAAATTTACCCCTAACTGAAATTTTTCTCTTTCGTAAATAATAGAAAGTTTCTAAATGAAATATCAGATGATTATTGTCAAGACATTCTTCCATATGTTTTAGCTATTTATCTTTGCACGAAAAACAAAGACAAGTTAGTTTCTTTATTATTTCTACTAAACAAGACTGGAAATAAATATTTATTGGCCTCTTAATAGACAAAGTAAATTTAGACAGAAATTTTTTCTGTTAATATATAGAGTAATCCGATAATTTGAAAGTTTTGAAGCAGCTTTCTTAGGTTTAATAGTAGGTTGTAAAGGACATAATGATGTAAAATTTAAATCACAGAGAGAATTTTTTTTCATATTTCGTAAAAAAAAATGTTATAAAAATATAATTTTAATTTGTAAAAATGTCTCAAAAGCCAGATGCAAGTATTATGTAGAATTAAATTGATTATTTTTGGAAAAAAGGAAAACCGAGTAGAAAATATTTTGAAATCCTCTTTGAATTAATTCAAAAAAGCTAAGCCATTCTTTAATGATTTGAACATATAAACAGTTTATAATTTCTACTAACTTCCTAAATTGAATTTTTTATTTGTTGGGAGAAATTGGTCAAATCTTCAAAGGAAATTAAGACGCTAACTATAATTGATTTTTGTGAAATTGAATTATAATACATTGCAGTTTCACAATATCCTACAAAATCTTTGTGATAAATACAAAAATAATTAATCGTTAATAAAATACTTTTTATTCAGCCACTCAAGTTCAAGTAAATTTTTTAAAACTTGCAGTGGATGGCATTTGATGTTAATACAGTTTTATCAAATATCAATTAATTAATTTTTTTTCATTATTTATATTAAAACTAACTTTCTCACCAAAACTCTTCATTTCTCATCGCCAAATAATAACGAATTTAGTTTTTTTTTTTCCCACAACAATGAGGTTAGGCTGAGCAAGTTTTCAGCTTATTATTTTAAACGATTCCCTTTATTTGATTAATATTTGATGTATTTAAAATTAAACATCGTTAAATAATCGATTTTTTCGGATTTATTTTGAAGTACTTTCAAATTAAAATAATACAGACTAAAGAAAAGGAAAATTTTCTAATCTGTCTTGCCTTACACAGTTTGGCGTAGAAAATATTTTGCCTTGCCTCAAATGGAGGGGAATTAATAATTTGTTTTTGATAATTTAATGCTAGTATAATTTTTTGATCAATTATTCATAGTAAATTTAATTCTTAGGCTGTGATACCCTGTTTAATATTTGATAGGGCGTTGGATTCGCATCCATTGAGCTGCGAGTTCGAAGCCGCCAGCTGAATACTGTCTCAGCGTATGATGGCTGGCGCACGTTCAATCTGCCGTGGTTACAAAGTCCTCCATGTTTAAATTAATATCACTGAGGGTACTGGGTCAGAGATGATCGTTCTCTGTTTCAGATCTAAATTACGATCATTGGATGAATGAACGGAATCAGGAATGAAGTCTACCCCGTAATAAGGGTTTGCGATGTGTGTGAGCTAAAAGTCAAACTTCCACATTCTGGAGTTCATATCCTCAGAAGCTGCTGCACCCCTCCTTCCATTGTAAAGCGGAGCAAGAGTCACAATTGTATTTAATAAGTAATTAAAATAAAACCCTTCTTTGTTGACCTTAGTAGGAATTGACTTAATTTTTTTATATATATTTATTGCTATTTCTGTGAAAAATAGTTATCTCTAAAACCTGAATTTCGAGGGATTTTCGAATCACGAGGGGTAACTATTGTTGAACGAAAGTAAGATCTGTCACAGAAAAATTCAATTCTTTGAATCCTTGGCTGAGGGTGATCTTTGAAAAAGTCTTCAGGTCAAATTCATAATTTTTTTTATTATTCTTTTTGCTCATATTAATGTAATGCTTTTACTAATTTGATTAAGCTCATCTGTGTTGTCTAATAGAAGCATCAGTGCTCTCTAAATACAATTGTATTCTTTTTAGTTTGATTCAGAAATATTTTTTGTTTGTTTAGTTGGATTCAGAATTTTTTGTTTGTTTAGTTGGATTCAGAATTTTTTGTTTGTTGGTTTAGTTTGATTCAGAAATAATTTTTTATTTGAAATTTCTTAATATTTATCTTTGTTTATTTTTCTTACTGAGGACAATGACATATATGAATATTCAGAATAGGACTAAGATGTAATTCTGATTTCGTAATCTTTTATTGGCGAAACAGTTAAAAGTTCCTTTTATTTCATCAAATGATTAATAAATTATATTATTTGGGAAAAAACAGGTTTCATCATCATTTCCAAAATAGTTTTATGCAGTTAAATTTCAACTAAATAAATTAATTAAAAATAAATATATGAAAAATTTTCAAAATTAATAAATGTAGTTTTTTACTCTAACATTTAAAAAAAATATCTGCAGTAGTTTTTAATGATAACAGTAAGCAAACGTTAACGACCGAGAAATTTAGTATCCAAATAAGAGTTCAAATTCATTTATCATAACTTTAGTTATCAACTTGTACTTAATAGTTTGAGAATTCTGAATCATTTTGGAGACAAGATGATGAGGAATGTCTTTGTTTTTCTCGATAACAGAAAGTACATAGAAATTTCATAACTGAAATGAATTTCAGTATATGATAATCTATTTACCCATTAATTGGAAATAGAAAAGAATAACTTTCAACAACAGAAGTAATTTATTGGACTGTATGTTGACGCATGAAAATAACAATAAGTCTTCAGGTATTTAAAGATTCATGGCTAACACTAGAAACAAATTGAAATAATCCTCCTAGTCAAATTAATAATTTTTGAATTTTTTATAAAGAATAAATATCCGTTTAATGAATAACAATTAATATTAATAAATAATTAATAATGAATTATCCTTTTGGGATGATTCACTATGTTTTAGCTTCACTGAAGTGAAATATCTCCACATGGGAAGTTAACGTTATTTTCAAGCGAATTTCCTTGTTTTAGATATTAAAAGACCACTTAAAACTATTCTTCAGAAAATGATTTCTATTTGAAAAACTTTTTCTAAATGCAAGTCACGACATGTACACACGAGACAAAGTGAAAGAAAGACCTGTTGAAGTTCTTCAAACACTACTGGTAAATGTAATATTATATGGACAACAAGATACACGAAACAATTTATTCTTTTTAAATGTTCTATTTAATTATTTGATCGTTGTCGTTAGTATTCTGCTGCAAGAGTGAGCTGGTCAAATAAAAGATTTTCTTTCAAATGTTCTTTAAATAAGGTTTCAATATATCGATCAGGTTGTCGAAATTAAATTTCACCATTCGTTTCTTTAAGTTTGAATTTTTTTCAGATAAAAGTGTATTATGTATGCATTCAATATGCGCATTTGATCTGTTAATTCCTTTGATTAGTTCAGTAAAGTAATCTGAATGTGTATGCTGTTGATATAAATGTAAAAATAACTACGTTAAAAATACTATTTTTTAAAAACATGATTTTTTTATTCATTGTGATTTCTGCCTGAACAAGTTTCTTTATAAACCGTTAAAACACCATTTTCCCAAGTCTATTTCTTGAGTAGCTACAAGGATTTTGCATAGTGTTAAAGTTATTATAAATTTTCATATATTATTTTTTGAAATACTAAATCTTTAATAGAATTTCCTATAAAATATCTCCCTATATTAAAAACAAATGCATGTTTTTGTTTATATTTTCCATGCTAATTCCCCAATACGTACTTTAATTTCTGAATTAGCGAATAACCAATGTACTGATTTAGAAATATTTTATAGATTTTTCACAAAGTGAAAGAAAATCGATATCGTGTTAGTTATCAATTTAATTCCACCATTTAAAGAATGCATAAACATATAACTTATCTTTTAGTTCAGAAGTACATATTAAAATATATTTTTTAAGTTACCTGATCTATCTGAAAAATTCTAAGTGAATCATTTGATAAACATTTAAATTAGAAGAATTTTGCTTTATAGCTTTTTTTTAGATAAAACGCTCTTTCTCTTTTACTATTTAATCGGGGTATATTGATTTAAAATGTATTTTTTTTCAGTAATTTAAGGCAGATATTTACAAAAAATAAATATTTTCAAAGGTTTTACAAAACAATCATCAACATTTTGAAATTTTGCATATGAACTGAATATTTTTCTAGCATAAAATAAATTATATGTTACAAATCTGAAATTATAAAAAGCTAATGAGAGTTTTTTGTATTCATGAAATAAAAAAATACATTATTTGCCACAGCAGTAGCTGAATTATATTATTTAAAAACAAATGATTTATTCTCCCTTTCTATCAAGTATTTAGAGTTCTTAATTTTGAAATAATGAATGAACTGCTGTAAGCACATATATTCCGTTCTATTAACCAACAATTTATCACTTTTCTTAATAATAAGAAAATTTGAAAATTTCAATTCCATAATTCTTAATTTCAATATTCCATATTCTGAAAACATCACGTCTGTATAAAAAAGCTCCTCTCCAAGTAGATCTGGCTGAATATTTATCTTTTTAAGCTTTATTGTAAAAGAAATTTTTGTAAATATAAATGGAAAATAATCTGAATCAAAATCCAAGTTTCGTGATATTTTTGCTGTCGATTCTCAATAAAAAAATTGCTTTATTAGTTACTAATTATATACAACCTTCCATTGCTATTGTGGAAATATATTTTTGTGACACTTTTGTCAGTTTAGCATATTTTTCCTAGATTATTTAATCTAATATCACTATTTAGCATCACACATGGGACACAATCTAGTATCACTATTTTCCATCTTAGATAGAACAAAATTAAAATTGAATAATTGCTGTGTGATAACACCTATTAAGAATACTTACACATTTTATAAAATCTCATCCCGTTGTATCGTTTCAGTTGCTTTACCCAGATTTAGTCTGTGTCCTTTCAATTGATAATGTGGCAAAGGAATGTTCTTTTCTTTTATTATTCGTATTACAGAATACAATTGTGAATCTAAATTCAGTATTCATTGTAAATATACAGGTTTACACATTTTAGAATCAGTGTTTAAAATGTAAAGAATATTTTATTGAATGTTGTCTGAGAACCTTTGTACTGGTTTATATATCTGCATGAAAATTTCCATGATAAAGGCGCTTTTAGTAAATCTTACAAGGAATCGATTTCTATTCCTCTTTCAGCACTATCCAGAGTTTATGAATCGTGATAAGATTGTGCTTAGAAAGTGTTCTTTTAAATAGACCAGAGGCAAAAAAGTCTATAGATGAAAATAAAGGACTCAGCAGTAATATGTTGGAAATAAAATTTTGCAATATTTTTATAGATTTTTTTTATTCAATAAAGGCTGTGGTATTTTTTTGAAATACGACTTTATTACGGTGATGTTTCATTCGCTAAATTCATTAGAATAGGAAAGTGAAATGGAACGAAACTTTTTCTTAGTGATGCATTTAGTTAATTTTAATTTTTTCTCATTCCTCTTACTTGAAAAATAAGAAAATAATGAAACTGATTCTTCTTATTTGCAGAAAAAAATTATGATAATAACAAATCCCTAACTGAAAATTTATTTATATTAACTAGAACCATATTTGCATTTTTCCCCTTTTCGTTTTTAATAGTAAATAGACTTGATTTTGTCGAAGTCATTTAAGTGATATCAAGATTTATATTGAATTTCTTTTTTATCTCCTGTTAAATAACTTTTTTCATAAATTATTCTTTATTAATCAAATATCTAGATACACATTGGCGGACATGATGTGTTTTAGACGTTTTAAGTTGTAACTCTCGATTTATTACATTATAATTGTTGATAAGATGTATATAATAACTTGCTGAAGGTTTATTGTTTTGGCGGATTTTATATTATTATCAATGTTTACGACTCAGAAATATCTGAAATAAAACATATATTTTTCGAATATTTTTAAAAGCTCTTGGTCTTTGTAGAAATAAGGAATGATGAATGATAAATTTCAATTCTTAAAATGGTTATTTTAAAATAAGAAATTTTAATACCGTTCATTTCACAACATTATCATGCGAATAGGAATATTTATTTTTGAAAGATCAAAACTGTATGCTTTAACTCACAATTGAATATATGCCATATTTTAGAAGAATAATAAAAATAGTAGGTAATATTTCCCATCTCATATAAAAAGTATTTAAAGAAAGAGGGTTCATTAAAAAACATTAATTAAAATTCTTTTAAAAAAGATAAACACATCCCTGTATTACTTCCAAAAGTAATTTTATTGTCCAACACAATGTTACTGTAAGAATTAGTGTGCACAACGTAATTTCTTTTTAATTTGAAGGTAGGACAGGATTTCCAATCAAAAGCTACTTTAAGAAATTTTGTATTCAAAACATGTACTTTGAAAATATTTATCTAAATCCTTTTAAAAAAGAGCAAATATATCCCTGTATAGTTTTCAAAAAGAAATTTTATAGCCCAACCCAATCTTACAGTAAGAATTGATGTACATAATACAATTGTTTTAAAAGTTGAACATGTGATATTTTAAAGAGCTAATCCTATTTCCCCTTTACAATTATTATGATTTACTTTATGGCGTCATTCCATTCGTTTGATGATCTTGCTCTGCTCTACTTAAAAATTCTCTCTCTCTCTCTCTCTCTCTCTCTCTCTCTCTCTCTCTCTATATATATATATATATATATGGCAATTTCATAAAAGGATCAAGCTAATATTTTGGAAAATTTAAGTTTAAAGGTAATTTTTTTGAAGTCTTCAGTCAATAGCAGTTTATAAAATCACGATTCTGCTGATAATACATATAATGTAAGCACATAGAAAAACACCGAAAGAATAAGAGCATCACTGAGGCATTTTAATTAAAATAGTATAACATTCAACGACATTTCTTTGCATACAGTAAACTAATTTTTTAAAGAAATGCAATTAAATCACTTAAAATTCTTTTGAGCATAAACCATATGGTTAAATTAAAAACTGGAAGTATAAACGAACACAATGAAAGATAAAAATTAGTTTAATTGTTCCGAAATAATTATTTAAACGCAATATATTATCTCTAGTTAAAAATACTTAGTGTGCACATTAATCTCAAAAGTCTGATCGACTAACCTGACTATTATTTTATCATTGTCTTATTTAATTTTTTAATTGTTTTAAAAGATAATTGCATACAGTGTGTTAGAAAAATAGATAACAGAGTAACATGAGTAAATTGCTGTAATCAATAGCTTTCAGTAATTAAGAAAAAAAGCAACATACTGGAGAAAAATTCTATCAATTTAGTATGTACTAATAGTATGTACTTTTTATAGAAACCATTTTTTTATAAATCCTGTATTTACTGATACGTAACTTTTTTATATGCCATTAGATTACAAATTTTCTGTATTATTCTGTATAGATGCAGACTAATTTTGGATGTAATTTCTTTATTTTAGATTTCTTCTTTCGTCATTTTTTTTTCATTTAGGAAAATAAATTGAATTCTAACTTTCTAATTGATTATCCAAATGAAATATATTTAAATATAGTTAAATATATTTATTATATTGAAATGTATATGTTCAA
Source organism: Argiope argentata (assembly GCA_026289955.1). NCBI lineage: Eukaryota > Metazoa > Arthropoda > Arachnida > Araneae > Araneidae > Argiope > Argiope argentata. Next base: position 618,339 of record JAOUZG010019115.1, on the reverse strand, counting down.
ACTTAGCTATCATTCTGATATTTCGTTCAATTGCGACATTTTTTTCTTCTAAAAACCATTTATCGTTTCAATCTTATTTAAAATCAGATATATTATTTTAACACATATGTCGACTATTCATCTAAGAATTCTTACCATTTTGTACAAACGCTTAATTAAATTGTCACAAGTTTAAATCTGATATAAAAAAATTATTACATATAACACTTATTTGAATGATCTCAATATTCATTGAAAATAAATATGAAATGCCAACTTCGTTCTGTGAAAGTGTACACTATTATAAGAACTAGTTATTTAGCTGTTTTGGATGGTATCTCCCTATATTAAATAAAAGGGGAACATCGTTCATCTTCAATGCCTTGAGGAAAAGAACCTTATTTTTTTCCTGCAGAAGAGAGCATGATATAAAGAGAAGCTTGTGTTCTTGATTCTTAAGTAATAACCCATTGTTTTCTTATCAAGTAAGCTTATTTATATCATAAACAATGAGAGTAAACAATTTTATCAGCAGATGAAATAAGAAAGAGTTCGAAAGCATCCAATACTCAAGAGAGACTTATTTTTCGATGAAACCACAGATGATTATTAATTAATACTAAATAGAAAAAAAATTAAAAAAAGCATTTAAAAATGTTTAAAAATTACACATAGTATAATTTGAAATGTATTTCCAAAAAAATTATATTAGATTTGAAAAAAAAGGAACAAAAATCTATTAGATTTGAGGTAAAAGGTTGTCTCTCCTGCAGAACATTGACTCTTTACTGAAGTTTACAAATTCATACAGCAGTATTTAAACCGTGCCATAGTATATAGTTTTTCATATTTTTAACTTAAAAATGAAGTAATAAAAGTAATTGGTTTATTAAATTATCAATGGAATAATCATATTTTTAGCATTTCAATGAAATATTCATTATACTGCTTTATAACTTCAAATTATTGAAAAGTCTCTATGTTCAAATAATCTAGAATAATAACCAAACATATTGAAAAGTTAATTTGGGATTTTCTACATTTATTTCCATTCTTTAAATCACATTAAAAATTTTGTTTTCATATTAATTTTACAGAGATTTACTTAGATTAATCCGAAGAGAGGGAATTTAAACATTGCTTTGAATCCAGATTATAGTAATATTTTATTTATAGGAAGTCAGACAGCAATAAGCGCCATATAAGAAGGTAAGTAATTAATCATATGCACATTCAATGGCACTATGGAGACATATCGGTAGTTTATATACACCATTCATATTATAAAATTTTTATCCCTAACAAAAATTTCTTCATTGAATTTAAGGCTCATGGCCATATTTTGTTGATTCTCTAAGTAAGAAATAGTCAAATGGATCTCAAAAAATAAGGTTATATAATTTATAAAAAGTAGCTACAACGTGAATTTTAATAATATATATATTTAAAAATATATAATCTTTTTCTCGCTTTTGAAAGACAAAAATAATATTCAGTAAGAATTAATAAAGTGTCTTGTTGTTATCGTGTTCCGCTTTACAACGGAAGGAGAGTTGAAGTAGCTTCTGAGGGTATAGACCCCAGAGTCTGACAAGTTCTAATTTAGATCTGTACCAGAGAATGATCACCTCTAACCCAGTCCCCCCAGTGGTATTACTCTCGACATGGATATTTTTTGACCGAAACAGATTTAACGCGCGCCAGCCACCTCCCACACGGAGAGTCTTCGACCTATGGGGTTTGAAGTTGCAACCTAAGGAATACCAGTCACACGCTATATCAACCAGGCTATCCTGACCCTTAGAAAAGTTTTCTAAACATAAAAATGTCAGTATAAACGCAATTGGATATTAATGATGGCAGATGCGTAAGGAGCAGTTACTAAAACCCCGACATCACAGGGAAATATAATAGCAAGTTTATTTTACGTTTCCTTTTATAATTTTATATATATATATAT
>JAOUZG010019115.1:549079-607581 GCA_026289955.1 Argiope argentata | reverse complement strand
TATATATGTGTGTGTGTGTGTGTGTGTGTGCAGTTAATTACTATGAATTTTTAACAATTCATTACAATCACTTATATAAAACATTTAAATTGAAACATTGAAATAATGTTTGAACTAACTTTATAAATTTTCTTATGCTTGATAACACGTAACAAAATCCATATATGCAAGTTTTTATTCTATGTTTACTTTCTATGTCTTTTAACAACAATTTCGGAGATTTAAAAAAAAATTAGATCTTTTAAAAAACCTTACAGATTTATTTATGTAATAAACATTTTTTTAAAACTTTAATTATAATACTAAGCATGGAAAGATTTTTTTCTAATAATTTTTATTGAAATAATGTTTTAAAAAGTCATAAATTCTAAATTTAATGTATTTTTTAAAATGCCATTTCAGTTATAGTTATTTAGACTATTACTGTAATAATTTGCTTTGATATGCATTATGTAATATTTACAGGCTCATAATAAATATAAAATAATAATTACAATATTTAAAGAGTCAAATAAAATTATTTGAAAACAATTTTAAATTTAAATATCCTTATAATTGCAAATATACTAAAAAATTACATGTCTGCCATATTTATTATTTTATTCAAAAATACATCTAGATTTTTAACCATATGCCATATTTCAGGGAAATATTGTCTGAAAATAAAATGATTAAACTGTCTTTATAAAAAAATAGTTATGTTAAAATTGTTTAATATTGTTACCGATCCAGAGTACTGCTGAAAACTTTTTATTTGAAGCAAAATTTATCATGAATTTACTGATGCAACTGAAACAAAATTTTCAACTCTATAGAAAATAATTCACCAAAAGCTGATTTTCCAAAAGGAATGATAAAGATGCTTGAGACAATCTGGGAATTTCTAAATTTTATTTACTTTTAAAGGAAAATAAAGTTTTGTCATAAATTTAAAAGACAATTATTTTAATGAATCTGAAAACATTTAGTGAATTAGTTTTGAATAATATGAAAAATTATTTCTTAAAATTTCTTTTCATCTTAAATAATGCAAGAAATAAAATATTATAGCATATAAAGTATATTTATTTTATAACTTTTAAATCTGTGCTTGTGTTATAGATTGTCATTTTCAAAATATGGATATTTTTATCTTAAATTTATTAACATGTTTCCGGCTGTAAATGAATTGATTCTTTTATGAAATATAAATAAATAATATGATTTATCATGAAAATGAGAAACTCTTTACAGACAGAATTAAGTACAGTGTTGAACCTAATGGCATTGTAAACAAAAGTGATGGATTTCGAATATTTAAATATATTTGATGATAACTTCATCAGGAGTCGAATTACATGCTTTGTTATGACGCATTTAATACCTACATGCCTACATGCTTTCTTCTACGCATTCATAAAAGAATATGACACTTGTGAAATCGAGTAATAAGTTAACTGAGCTTAGCTTCACTGAGTAGTTAAGCGAAATCTTCCTTGAATGAGAGGCGATTTTTGCTATTAGGATTGTGAAATAGTGATTCATAGATTGTGTTTTAATTATTTCTATCAATGAAATTCTAAACACAATACTTCAGTGTTTTTTATATGTGTTCCGTGAATTTAATTAGGTAATATTTACATATTTTTTTCATTTTTTTATTCATGTATCATTCGAATGTTTACGAACAATTTTTTTTAATAATTGTAAATGCAGACGAAGCTAATGCCTTAAATGTGTTCATGCCATAACATTTCAGATAACAGGTTTGATTATCCTACAACATTTTCTTCACATTCTTCTAGAAAAAGCATAATTATCTTTTTAGAAAGAAAACACGCTGTCACTAAATGTTTTCAAACTAAAATTATTCTCATTTAAAAATTGGAAATCTTACACAAAAAGATTAATGAAGACAATTAACTGTATTTCAAATAACAAAATTGCTGATAATAGCAAACTCTGTTTTATTGTTTATAAAAACTACACAAATGAAAACAAAACCCCTATCTTTTAATTTATTTTTCTTCCTAAATCATTGCTATGGCCTTTGACATTTCAAATGCTTTCATATTATGAGATTTAATAAACCTTAAAGGTTCAAATGCTTGCCTTTCTGTATCTTTTTCTTTAAAATACATAATAATAGTGCTTATTTTGAACCTATTAGAATAAATAATTCTCTTTGTAATTTATTGTCTTCGTTCCTAACTACTCAAATGAGATATTATTTTGCATAAGTCTCTCTTCCAAAGTGTTCGGGACATGGAATTAACTATGAAGAAACTATTATCCATCTTTATTACATACAAGCTTTAAGCTTTAACAGATATCTCCTTTGAGATATGTATTTTATGGATTATGTTATAAGTTCTCAATTCCATAATGAAGGCCCCGAAACTAATTGACAACACAGAGAGAGTTTAAATATCCAGACGTTACATTTTTGAGAAAATATAGCGCAGTAAATCTTTATGCTTGAGAAAGATAAACGTTTTATGCTTTGAATTCTGGCATTTAAGTGATTTGGTTGGTTTCGCTTTACTAGAAGAAATAAATGTTTAAGCTCAAACTACTTAGATTATTGTGTAGAAAACATTACAATAAAAGAACTTGTATCTAATTTTAAGAGATCGTTTGTTATGAAAGTTTTATATGATATGCTGTATTCATTACTTGTTTATATAAAGATAGCTAACTCGTTATTCTAATACAATGCATTCAATTGCTATATGCTCCTAATTTTAATACTTAATGTTGAGAGTTTTAATAATTTTAATTCTAGTTGCATATCTTGAACAATAAAATCTAAGTTTATTTAAATCTCTGGAAAATTACTATTGATAAATAAATCATTCTAAACAGTTTTGACTTGTAAAAATACCGGTAAATACTCTAAATGTTGTATAATATTCCAATGCTTAACAATTAGATATATATTACACTGGGAACAGGAAAATACTTTATAAGAAGTAAAAATGTTTTTATTTGATTCATAACATTATTATTTAAACATTTCTAGAAATTTTTAAATAAATTTACAGTTTTGAAATTCCAAATTTTCCCCGGGGTTTTTAGTCATTCGTAGTAATTATAATTCAGTACAAATGAAATCTTGAAAAAAATCATTTACCACTCTACTAAGATCAAAACTAACCAAGTTATTAAATTTTGAATGTAACAATTTAAAGTTTTCTAAGATTATTTCAGTGACCGCCTTGAAGATGATTTGCTTCTACATGTATTCTTAACAAATATCGATTGGTTTTAAATAATGAAATAAATCTTCCAATTTTGGTAGCAAAAGTGTGGAAAATATTTGCATGTAATGTTAATTCTTAAAAATTATTGTAATAATACCACAATAAGATCGAGGATTTGTTTAAAAAATTATATTTCTTGCATTTAAAACTTTCTTTTTTGTTTCAAATAACATAATAAAATTTTTTCTCAAAATTCAAATCCTTTTTCAACCAAATAAGTAAGTTAACATTAATAGTTTAGAAATCAGTCAATTTTTACATAAAAGTATCTACTTTATAACTGATATTTTACTCATGTAGTGTATTGCAAAATGACAACTGGAGAAAAGAAAAATTAATTAGTGAAATCAATTCAAAATGCATCAACTCCATTTAAAAGTGAGGTAATTAAGTATGCGATCATAATTAATTAAATTATTAAAAATTACACAAATTATCAAAATAATTACATAAATTAATAAGGTACCTATCTGGTAATGGGTACCTAAAGAATCAAGAAGACTTGAAGGCAAGCATCAAATACCACGACCATTGTATCAGTACAGATAGCCTCCGATTTGTTGTAGAGCATGCCCTTTTGCACATATAATTAGTAGCAGAACAGGAAGAAAGACATATTCGTACATGTTATGCCTTAACTTTCATCAGTAAGGAGGTCATTCCATCAAACTTGTTTTTGTCACTATCACTATTATTTGTATAAACATGTATTTTTGTCTTGTCATTAATAAGTTTTTAGTAAACTCCAAAATTTAATGTTTCTTTTAGGCTATCAATATTACTGCATTTAACAAATTCAATTTTGGCCTTTCCCTTGGCAGCGTTATCTATTGGCCTATTTTGAAACTATTTTTTTCCTTCGCCAAACAATATTCTATTGCCTTACTCTTCTTCTACAATATCAAGTCATGCTGGCCAGTAGTTGTAAAATAATCGATTTTTAAAATCTAAACTTTAATTATAATCACCCTGTATTTGTGATACCAAATTAACTGAAAATAAGAAAGTTACAAGAACTTTGTATAAAAATTAACTTGCAAATTTTTTGAAAATATAAAATGCTTTCTTCCGGTTTCAAATATAGCAAAATAACCCCTTCTGCTAATTTGGTGGACCTGACTTTCATTGTGTTAAACTCTATTAGCTTTCTTTTACCGAACAAAATTCTTTACTTTATGAAGTAACATAGATAAAATGTATAAAAAGAACATCCGTTTTTATCCTCTACAGCGCAACACTTGATTATAGTTCGTTTAGTCAATAAGTTTGGAAAAAATTTTCATACCTTATTAAGATATGCTCCATCTTAAATTAAAGTATCTTTTATCTTTTCATCGGCAAAGATCGGTTCTTACTTTGCCTTGCGAAACAGATGTGAAAAATAATAATGAATATTTTATTTAGTGAACTTCACTTCGTTGCTAAGGGAAAGTGTAACATTCTTTTCTTAATAAGTTTAATAAGTTTCTGAGTTCTTAATAAGTTTCTAAGTAAGTTTATTTTTAACAGTTTCATTATTATTATTTACAAACTTTATACCACTATTTCTATTTTTTATAATATATTACTTTAATTTTAAAAAGAATTTTAAAAGAAAATAGATTTTTCAGAATATTTTTAGTTTATGAGAATCTCTCGTAACTTGTATGAAAAAATATAATTTCTTATTCTTTTGTAAATTTTATGCAATTTTTTATTGAAAGTTAGACTTTTGTATTGGAAAAACTGAATATTATTTGACTCCAGGAATACAAAATTACAGATCTAACATCTTTTTATTTCTGAGAAAATTTATTAATGATGATAATAATGAGAGGTTATTTTTTAACTAGTAAATAAAGCCCTCTTTTTTACCTTTTATTTCATCAATAGATACCAAAATTATAGAAGCACATAAACAAAAAGAATAAATTAATTAATGATTAATATTAAGCAAAGGAATCGGAGATGTTAGAAAATAAATGTTTATAAAATACAAAAACTCCTGTTTTATTACGTTATCTTCATTGATAATTTTTTGTTGGTTAGGTAAAACTTGAAGATTTTGAGGCTATTTTATTAAATATATTTATGTTTAGTATATACAAACAAGAATTTCTTAGAATAATGAAAATTTTGAAAACTGCAGTTATATATCAAATATGATATTGATGGGACAAAAATGGAGGGAAGAAAATTCATTAAATATTGATTAATTTTTCCAATTATTTTTGTATTTGATATCCTATGAGTTACAATTTTAAGACTACTTTATCATTTTCTATTCAAGTAATATAAAATACCATACAGTTTGGTCTAGAGCTTTTAAATTTTGCAACGATATATTTTGTTGTAAAGGAATGAGAGATTTTTAAAATTTTATTTAATTAAAAACTAAACCGGACTTAAAAACTTTTCTTTAAACGCACGAAAATATTTTTAAAATAAAGCAAAATAAAATTGTCATTTTAAATATTTTGAAAACAGTTTCATTCTATTTTAATTTTTTTTAAAAAAATCAAGAACACCTTAAAAATCAATTGATAAAGCTTTGGTGATAATTTGCAAATAATTGTTTCAAAAACAGATTTCCTTTTCACTAGTAAATTCCAAATGTTTTATGAAATAATATTTCATAAAATACATAAAAGAGTCATTTTCTTCTTTTGTTGAGAATTAAAGAAGAAACCATCCGCTAATACAAATGAATTTTTACAGACATTTTAATATTATTAAACTTGATCTTATTAAAAAAAGTTCAAATAGACAAAAAAACATTATAATTGTAATGATATTAAAATAATTTAAATTGAATGCTGATCCGTATTTAATGTTTAAAAACATGTTGTTGATATATAAATGATCATTAAGTTATCCAAGAAAAATTTAATTTAAATTAAACTTAACCAATGCTACTGTATCTGATTAACATTAAATGCGAATGTCAATTATATATAATGATACAATTTAGAATTCCTTTATAATATTACAAAATCCTTTAATCTTTTAATTTCATCAAATTCAACTACATGTATCACGTCATTCAACAGCTAATGTAACTTTAAATACTTCAACTTAGAGGTTCAAATATTTTTCTGTTGGAACTAACTTTTAACTTGAAATCTCGTGATTCAGCATTTCTATTTATAGAAAAGTGAATCTTTGAAGTTACCTCAACATAACGCTGACCGAAACTGTTTTTTTGAAATAAAGCCAGATTCTTTCGTCTACGTTTCAAGAAAATTAATTTTTCCTTCTTTGAGATTAAAATCTAATTAGGCGAATCATACATTCCATTGAATTACCACATTTTAAAAGAAATTTCGTAATTATTCTTTTTTTCACTTACAATTGTGGATTTAAGATTTCACTTAAAATTAGCACAAAATATATTTTTTTTTCGAAAAAAATCCAATATTATAAAAACAATAAATTAAACATGGTACTTTAATTAAACATTTTATAAATATAATAACAATAATTTTACTTTCTGAAACATTATATTTAATCTTAAGAAAATAAGATTAAGAATATATTTTTACACTAAAAAGTATTTACTTTTCAATTTGGTAACTTTATTTTTCAATTCATAAATAGTTATTATAGAGTGGGCTTGAAATATAAAGAGCATTAAATTAAAAACTGGAAAACATTATTCGTCTCGTCGATGTTAAACCTGAAGGTTAGAATCAGTTGCAGTTGACCTTTGCAGTGTATAAATGTCTTTCATGGTATATGCTAAATCGAAACAAGCATGTATTATTGCATACTTGGAAATGTGAGTCTTTCATTCGGTATTGAGAATCAATCGATAGCTCCTAATAATGCAAGAAGGAAACGTAAAGCATACATATTCAACAATGCATTGGAAAACTAATTAAAGAATTTCATACTTAAAATAACATGTTACATTTTTCTTTATGTAAAGCATGATTTCACATATCTATCAGATTCGAATATAGTAAGCATTAAATTAATCAATAAGGCCGTAATTCATTTCTTGGATGTCGTTACTGAAGTATAATTAATTGAAAAGAAAGTTTGAAAAAAAATTGCTAAAGTGTTATATTAAAAGTCATCATTATACATATTAATATATTTTTTCCCTTAGTGGGATAAGCAGGTTAATGCTCTCATGATTTTTTTAAAAATTGTTTACAGAACTTTGATTATACCTAGACTTGTATATATTCATACGAAGAAAAATAAATGGATATGAATGTATTTTATTAGACTTCGGAAAAATGGAAATCACATAGAGACAGACTTTGGCATATTGTTAACGGAAACCGAAATAATAAATTGTATTAAAATTTTATTTTGAAATCAACCCACCCTTTAAAAATTTCCAGGTTTTTTTTTTTTGCAAATTATGAAGCGTATAAGCCATAAAAAACTTTTGTTAAAAGCTATGAAAACTTCTGAATTATTTTCATAATTTCTCTCATTCAAATCTGATAAATCTACAGCACTGAAGATCATAAAATTATTGAATTCGAATTGAATAATAAGCTTTATCATATTTATCTCCCACATTTATTCAAAATAACTTTTTGGTTAACTTTTTTTACCGGTTGTGATTTTACAAATAATGCGATGAATAGATTTTTGGATCTATTAATTTTTTAAAAAAATATTTATCTCCTTTGGCTTAGAATGCTATTTATAATTGTTTTATATATTTTTTTAAATGTCATATGTATTTTGACATCTTCTTTGTATTACATAAATAAATTGGAATACTAAGCAACTTATGTTTTATCTAGCATAAATAAATTTATTGAAGGAATATTCATGATTAAGCGTAGTTAAAACAAATCAAATACCAATGTTCACAAATTTTTGACAAAAGAATTTAATTATATTCTCGCAATAGGATATAAAAGATATCCGAAAGAAGAGAAAAAATTAGCCCAGAAATTATTTCTCATTAAAAGTATTAAAAGTTGAAAATTAAACAAAACTCTAATATTGACTTTAAAAAAATTTAATGGCTAACTATGTATTAGCATGAAGAAAGAATTTCAGAATTTTTAAAAATATACGTTTTATGTAAATAAAAAAATGTGAAAATTGTAAAGCATAAAGAGATAATTTTTGCGAAGTCTTCTTTGAAATTCATAACTATTAAAATTTCAAAATTCTTTTTCCCCCAAACAAGGGGAATATATAAGTTTCAATATGTAACAAAATGTATAGACATTATATTTTTCAAGAAAAACAAGTTTTTAATAAGGAAGATTAAACCTGAGGAACGCGACAGCAATTACCTTTAAAAAAGACAAGGAACATCCCATTTTGTAATCTGGAAACTATTTTTTAATGTAAATTAACATAATTATGTTTATATTGTTTAACTTTTAGCTTTTAAAAAACAAACTTGCAAAAAAAAAAAATAACGAGACTAAAAAAAGCTTAATGTAGCATAATTCTTTTCTTATTTTTTCCTCGAAATTTTGATTTACTAATGAAATGAGCAAGCAAAAAAATTTGGTTTTTGGTCCGAAATTTCATAATATTAAATAATATAAAAATAAATATCCGCAGAAAAAAATTATGTTTCTAATGAAACTTATTTTTAATGTTTTTCGCATAAATGGGTTAAGAGAAAAACAAAAAGCAATGAAACAACAATTTTTTTTCTTCCATTTCTATTTTTTATAACTTTCTTCCTGTGAGACATTTAACATGCGATGAGTTGTTTCTAGAGAACATTCAAGTAATTTGTAGTTGTTCTGTTATAGTTTCTCGGTCACATACAATGAAATGAATGAACTGAAAATTACCAAAAACTGTGAATCATATTTCCTTATGTCAATTTTTTTTTAAATAATGAAATACGTTAATTAGTTCCGATGTATTGTTGAATACATATGCATCGCGTTGTAATTCTGCTTTATTATAATCTACTAATGAAATCTCAATACATAACGAAAAACTTACATTTTTCACGTCTCAAATAATAATTTCTCCGATTTGGTATATACTTTTGAAAACCTGCAATATTGCTTTTTATAACTGCTAATTCTTACAATCAGCCATATTGGATGTTGTTTTTGTGCCGAGTCAGTAATTTGAGAGCTTGGCGACCAACTTGGAAACCATCTGGTGACTTGGCTTCAAATTGGGCGATAAAATGAACCAAGATACGCCCTGATAAGCCTAGAAAGTTCTTGGTTCACCTCCTTGTATTATAAAAGGCAGCAGACTCAAGCTGATGTGTGTTTTATGAGTTCAACTCTGGCCAATATTTGGACGAGATCTTTTTCCCTGAGTGATCCAACCAGTTTATCGTTGTTGTATTGCGCTTTGCTATTGCGTACTGCTGCGTGGTACTTATATGCGCCTCCGACTGTGAATTTGTATGCGTATCAGAGGATGTGTCTTAATAAAGTCGTCGTTTGTTCCCGAGGCCTGTTGATTGTATGTCTCCAAACATCCACTTCACGAACCCGTCAATTTTACGAACTTGAGGGCAAAATTTTTTAACAATACCATGAAAGATATCCGCCAGGTTTCTAGCACCGAATTGTTGCGTCTGCTTCGTGATCTGGGATTCCCGGGTTCGAGCCCCGGTTTGGGCATTGTTGTTCTTCTGTGTGCTATCTGTGAGATGTGTGACTGTGCCCCCCCCCCCTGTGAAAAGGGGCTGTGCGAGAAAATGTAGTGAGTGTGTAGCTAAGACGTACTCTTGGCCCTAGTTGGCGCTTCTTCAAAAACAAGAGACGCTCTTTTAGACTAAAATCTGCTGCTATATCAGTGGGGGGGGGGCTTGTCTATGGCAAGTGCCAGAAGTCACAACATGAAAGATATACATGTACTGTAAAGTTCAACTGCAATTGATTTTGCTTTCAGTTTCAACGTCCACGAAATGAATTGTAGCAAGTGAAGGTCGCGGTACGAACCTGCGACGTTTGGGCCAAGAGCCGAGCGATATACCGTTCGAGCAAAAGGGACCCTTCAGCTCGAAGGATATAATGTAGCTTATAAGGCTGACGCTACAGAATTATGTTCTCTGTGTTTAATTTAATGCTAGCTATATTCGAATATATAAGTAGGTGAAATCATGCTTTACTTAAAAAAATTGTAACATGTTATTTGAAGTATGAAATTTTTTATTTAGTTTTCCAATGCATTGTTGAATATACATGCATTACGTTACCTTTCTGCATTATTAGAAGATATCGATCAATTCTCAATACAGAATGTAAGACTCACATTTCCGAGTCTGAAATAATATATGCTTGTTTCGATTTAGTATATACCATGAAAGACATTTATATACTGCAAAGGTCAACTGCAATTGATTCTAACCTTCACGTTTAACATCCACGAGATGCATTATGTTCACCAGGGTTTAATTTAATGGTTGCTACATTTCATTCGTAATTCTAAACAGATTGCGATATTGGATATGGATTTTCGAATAAACTATTATTTTTTTCATCTGAGCCTTTTTTATATATAATTTGTATGCATTTACAACGGGTAAACGTTTTGAAACTTAACTATTTTATAATATTAAAGAGAGAAAAAGGAAAACTATTAAAGAGGATGTATTATCATACAAAAATTGTTTTAATAGTTTAATTTCATATAAATATAATATTTTAAGTATATTTACTTATTTATCTTTCTTTTTAAATTTATGTAGATTTATATTTATAATGTTATTTCTTTTTGCTCTTTAATATTTTAAATTCTAAATATAGCGTTTAGTTTGTATTTTCCACTTATCTTGTACTATTCTATGACATTCTTCTATTAATATCAAATTTACTAAATGCAGTGATTGAAAACTCAGATTTTAAACATTTTAGCCACTTTACTATGTATTCTGAATATTTGTTTTAGCTCTTTACATGAAAAAAAAGTATACCAATGCGATTTCTAGAGTTATTATTTTCTCTACAAAAGTATATTAACACGATTGAATTTCAAAAAAAAAAAAAAAAAATTCGCATATCAATATAAACATGGTGTATTCGTGTCTGGACATGTCACTTCTTTATCTCAAAATTTTCGAATACAGAGACCTTTTATTGTTTTCATAAAAATGATTTTAACCATTTTAATAAAGCATTTTCAATTAATCTGGCAAGTTTAACAATTATATTTGCAAATATTCAAGTAAATATATAATATAAGAAAATATATTGTTAAGAGTGGACGATCACTGAAGTTGGCGAAGTTTCACGAGGAGCTTCACGCCAGCAGGGTTGCTTTGGCGAGAGGAATAGCAGTCGCTGGACCATTCACGAAGACCCGCGTGCTATTGGGCGTGCGTCCGTTCGTCTATATAAGGGACGGGTTGCCACAGCCTCCAGATAATTCATCTCGAAGGTTTAGCGACTCGCTGGACAAGCAGATTACTTTTCACGCTTGAGCTGTGTTTACGTTTCCTGTTAACGTTGTATAATTGAGCTCGCCGTGATTTACTGTTTACTGTGCTATACGATAGTTGTTTTGCAGTCTGTTTTTATTGTGCGCAATCTTTGTATTTACTTGTAAGTGACTGTTGACTACTGGATTGTTTTTATCATAAGTTTTCCTTTCTCAAGTCATCCTGTAAATAGCTGTGAATAAATTCGTTTGTGCTGTCCTCAAGGAAAGTCCATTCAATCCAAACCCGCTACTCTAAAAATGTAACAATATATTTCTTCTACATCGGTTCGAGCTTTCTTCTTTACTCTTCATTTTGTATAGCAATATTATTACTTTCCTTTGATAATTAACGTAACTATACACCAAAATTTAATCCCTAAAATCAATTTATGTGAGAAAAATTTACAGTTTCTATTTCATTTCAAAAGTCAAAGTAAGAAAATATTTCAAATTAAAACGTAAGTATTCTTGTACTTCTGCAAGGGATTATTATTTTTATTTTAATCTCTTTATTTGATTAAAAATCGAATTTCAATGTTCCTACTCCCTAAGAAGATGGATAACATTATTCCAATTGAATGATGATTTTTTTGTTAAAGAAATATAGAAATAAACAATGGAAAATATAATTTCACTCAATGCAGTATTACAATTCTAGGAAAAAATTAACAAGAGTTCAAACTTCAATCATGAAACAATGAAACAGATAATGACAGTATTTTAGTCTTTGTATTATTTTTTAAAAATTCTTACAGCACCGATAACGCGCACTTAGTAAACATTATTACTATTATACAGTACTTGTATCTATAAAGATGTTAATAAACTAATTAAAATCATTTTTAAATATACTTAAATGTTTTTAAAGGATTGATTATAAATAGATAATAACTGTAAGGTAATAAAGTAGATCTAACAGAAAACGAAGTTTGTAAATTTTCTGATCCAATCAATAGAAAGAAAACCTACTCAAATTAAAAAAAAAAAAACTAATAATTAAATGTAACTTTCTAGCCACTCTTTGCTTTATTTTAAAATATTTTGCATGTGCAAGGCGATTCTTGGATAAGAAGTAGCCATATATCTTTCGATTTAAGCTTTTTTCCAAGTATCTTCAGAAAAAAAAAATACAAACAATTTTTAAATTTCATCTATGTAACAGATATACTTTTCCAAGTAAATTCTGTCAGGGAACGTTTAGAGGATAGTCATAAATTGATGGTGAAAATTAAATTGGTTCATCTCGCTTTACAGAAAGTCGAAAAGGATTTTAAAGTTTCGACAGTAATTTTTCTCTCTGGTAGCCTGGTTTATACATGGATTTATATTGAAAAAAACCCTGTAAATACGGGAAGATCCAAAGGTTAAAATAAAATAAATCTACTTTTTTTGTAAATATTTTGCTTATAAAATGAAATATCTAATCATATTAGATGGAACTTGCAGAATATGTCACAAGGAATATGTTTATAAAATGTTATATTAAAACCAGAAGTGATTTTGTAAATATTCCTGGAAATAAGAGCAACTTCTTTAAATAAGTTTTATTTTCACATGCATGAAATATTATATATTTTTCCTTCTTAACTATAAAGATAGATAAAAAGAGCAACTTCTGCTGGTTTCCCGTAGAAAAGTGGAATAATTATTTATTTTGCAAAGATTATTTTAAAATGATTGGCAAATAAATGTATGGAATTATTTTGGATTTTGTGGAATTAAATATTGTTACGTTTTTAGCGTAGCGGGTTCGGATTGAATGGACTTTACTAGAGGACAGCACAAACAAATTAATTTACAGCTGCTTACAGGATGACTTGATAAAGTACAAATTCCAGATAAACGCAATCCAGCAAAACAGTCACTTACAGCGTAAATGTAAGCCTTACTCACAATAAAAACAGTTTGAAAAACAGGTATAGTATAGCACAGCAAACAGTAAATCACAGAGAGCTCAATAACACAACGCTAACAGCAAAAACATCTCACTAATTCGCTAGTCCAGCGAGACCCTTTTCTTCCGAGAGGGGAAAAACTAAACTGACTCCAGCTACTCGTCCCTTATATAGCCGTGGAAGCGCGTGCCTCGAAACTTCTCAAAACACCGAGCGAGATCCAGCGTCTACTAGACTATTCCTTTCGCCAAACCAACCAAGCTAGAGCGTAGCTCTTCGCCAAACGTCGCCATCTTTGGAGAATTTTCATGACGCTAGCCAACTTGTAACAATATTGTATTTTTATACGATCCATTTGATGTCAAAGTCTCAGTTAATAAAATATTCTTCCAACATTTGTCTATGTGCCTATAAAATATCACGTTCCTGTCTAAAAATGCTGCACAGGTATTAATATTTCAAATTATTACAAATTTAAATAGGATCATTTATTTCAAAATGAAATTTTTTTAAACTCAGAAAAATTGTAATAAGAAAAGTTTATTTTCCTTTCGTCATACAGACACCATGATTTGAAAGATATTTATTAATATCTTGCTCTGATTGGTAGCACTGCGATATTCCACACAATGAAAAAAAGGAAAAGAAAATTGTAAAATTGCATATTTTTAAGATGTCAGAGAAACCTTGCTATTCCAAATAGTTAATAGTTAGTAAGTTAGCAGTTAAATTAAAGTTGAGAAAAAAACTAAATTAATAATAAGAAAATGACGGAGTAAAAAATTAATACATTTATTTAATAATGAATGATTAAGTTAATAATGGAATTGTTGATGCCGAAACATGCCTTGTATAACATTAAAATATGATTAGCAAATATTAAATGTATCTATTTTTCACTAAACATTGTTAATTATTTGCTTTCAGAAAAGTAAATTCAAAATATTTAGATTTTTGAGGACAGTTTCATTCAATAAAAAAATTCTGGTTATATTTATAATTTAATTGCATTTGGGAATAATAATTATTTTTTAAATGTTAACTTGTGCTACTTTTGGAAGCATGTAGAACTGGAGAAAGTCTATAAATAATATTCTTCCCATTGTTTTCAGTGTTTCACCATTAGTTTACTACTATTCTACTCTCTAAAGATATATAAAGCGTTTCATCAATTCCTATCAAACTGCTTGCTTCCAAGACAGCACAAGACCAACGTCTAATGCTTACATATGTACCAATTAAAAATTGTTAACCACTGAAAATGTTTAAATCCTTTATTATTGCTGTTGCTTAGTTACTATTGTTACAAAAAATTACAAATATTTTGAAAGCTTCTAAAGATCTTATTTATCGTAAAATCCTAATTTTGAATGATGAAATACAGTTAAGGCAAATTATTGATTTCCTAAAATTTACTGTTTTTTCTTATTGCAATAATTTTACTGATATGATAGGTAAAGCTCCTAAGAAAACTTATTAAATTTATTTGAAATATACCTGTGAAGCTAAATAAAATTTAGTTAATTATTAATAAATCAATTTTCATATTTTATCTCAGAAAAACAAATCAATTTAGTATTTGTATTCTAGAATCTAAATTCAGATTTCTATTAGTAATATTCTAAAATCATTTATTTGTTGTCGAATCTCCGGAGTAACTTTTTTGTTTTTTTGCTACTTTCTTTAAGGATTTTGAGGATTTTGCTACTTTCTTTAAGGATTTTGAGGATTTTGCTACTTTCTTTAAGGAACTCTTTATTTTCCATTTGTTTAGCATAAAATTTAATATGAATAACCATTTAAAATTTGATTTCATATTCTTGCCTTCTTAAAGGTTAAAATATTTTAATATTTCTTATAATTATCAATTACTGAAAAAAATCGCTCATAATTTGCAGTCTGTTAAGCCTTCTATAACATGTTAAAGATATGGTAATACTATAAACTTTAAAGAAATTGTAATAAATTAAACTTTAACTTACAGTTTAAAGTTTTTGGTTTGGTAATTTCTTTTTGATGAGTTTATAAGTAGCTGAGAATATTCTTGTTAATGACATTATGAAAGTCTTTCCACAAGTTGTTGGCCTGTTTTATCGGAAGATAGAAACTTTTGTCGAAAATTAATTCGTTCTTTATTAAAAGTAATAATCTTGAAATTCACCTTATATATATATATATATATATATATATATATATATATATATATATATAACACTACCGAGTTATATATATATATATATATAACACTACCTAGGTCCAATAGTACGACTTTTGATGCTCACTCATTCTATTCGTTTGCACAGCCCCTTTTACAGGGAGGTACATTCACTCACCTTGTAATATAACATAGATTACCAACCCTGCCGAACCGGGATTCGAACCTGATACACTCAGATCATGGAGAGGAGGTACTGCCCCTATGCCAGGACACCGGCACTATAGATTGATACCATATAATCAGACGCTGTCAACGAATCTCTTTAAATTAATCTCAGAATTGACAACCTCAATTATGGTCTTTTTTTAATTTTAAAAGGAATTTATCTTAGACTTTACATTTTTTTGGAACATTCATCGCTAAAAAACTGAAACAAAAAGTTTTTTATATTTATGTATATTTATAAAAATTAAGTACTCTTTATCATAGTGATTATCCGCTATCTGAGAAAACAAGCACCTTGCTTATTTCTTTCCATATTACTTAAATTTAAATTTAAGCTTGAATCATTTGTTATCGTGACACTAAACAGAAAAAAAAATCAAAGAGCATTTCACAAAAAATGGAAAGAAGAGAATGCCTTTTTCAAAAAAGATACTGTCATGGGGAATAATTATCTTCCACAAGTTTATCTGCATGAGTGAAAAGTCAAGTAATTACGTAATTGCTTTAAAAAAACAGTTAGTTTACACGTGGTATTTATTTAAACCCATTAAAAAAATTAAAATTTGTTTATTTTGGATATAATTTACCTCTCTCTCTTGTTTCTTAGTACAATTTACTAGCATTTCCCTATTAGCACTAACTACTTTAGCAGCATTTTTTTATCATCTTTTACACACATTAACTATTGAATGAATTGGAGTTGAATTTCCAAAGTTTTTTTTTCTTCTTTAAAAATTACCGATCGTAAAACAATTTTTTTTTCTTTGCTAGAAATGACAAAAAATTAAAACTTATTTTTGCTAACGTATTTGCTTACAGAAAATCAGTTTTTTAATCATAAGGTTGAAGGTTAAGACAAAATCAAAAATTCATGAGGTTCTCTTATAAACTATTTAAAGCAAGTTGAATTTTAATAAAATATATAATATAATGTAATATAAAGTTTGCATTTATTAATCTTGTCTTTGTCTCAAACTTTAAAGGAAATTTTTTTCAATGTTCCAACTTTAATGACAAAATGTTATAATTTTTTTGTACTCAAGGATATAATCATTATGGTGATATTAAATACATTTTGTGCCAAAATGCATTGTCAATGTACAATTTTTACAATCATAAAAATGTATTCTCTGTATTATGAGTTTTTTTATGCAAAATTTACTTTGCGATCATTTAATTTATGTTCGGCATGTGTATGCTCAATCACTTAACTTTAAAATGTGGTACTTCAGAGACTTTTGCAAGTACTTTATCATTAGCAGGGTGAGAGCAAAAAATCGCCAAATAATGTAGAATTCCGGTAAATTACTTAAAGTGATTTTAAAGCGGAAAATCGTTAAATAATGTAAAATTCCGGCAAATTACTTTGGTGTTTTTTCGTTGTCATCTGGCTAACGGAAAAGTACCCTTCTGCAAATATTTCTTTAAATAAATTATATGATTTCAGCTTATCTTGATGCTTGTTTTAATTCCTACATTTTTTTTTAATATTTTCCTGAACATAAAGTTCTTCTAAATAACTAACTTAATTCATGAAAAAAGTTTAGATTCAAAATCTTAAGTAGGTAAAAAGAGCATGGTTATTTAGAGGCCTCTAGCATTTATATTTTTAGAAGAAAACATTTTTTTCTTCTTTTCACTTTTAGATGTTTTCACTTTATCTCTTTCCCGAAGTTTCATATCTTTAAGTACTTGAGGCATTCAAAACTTCTTTCGAACTTTCTGAACTTTGGACTTTCAGTTATTCACTTTCAGAACGAGTTAATCCTTCTTTAAATTCCAAGATATTACTGTCATCTGAACCGTAATTTGACACTTGCAGAACTTTCAGCATTTGAAATGCCGAAAAGGCATTCGGAATGAGTTCCATTCCAGTTTTTATCAAAATGTTGTGATAGTAAATATATTTTTTCTCTTATTTACAGGATAACACATGAGCAACCGAAGTCTTCAGTTTCCAAAACTTCACATTACTTAAGGAAAATCATATAAATAGATGAGAGGGTTTCTCAAAAATTGTGCTATTGTTTGCTTTCTCGTATACAAATTATTAAAATAATGAAAAAAAGACAATTAGAAATCCTGACTAATTTCCATATTTCAAAAGTCCTTGAATTCAAAAAAGGCATTTTTCTAGTAGTATATGTTTGTAAGAAATGTAATTTTTATCTCATACAGCCTACTACGTCTGTCGATAATGCATCAATCATTCAAGCAATTCTCCAGGTGCTGGATCAAGTCACTACCTCAATATTCTTTAATATTAAATTGTTATAGATATTAATTTTTTTTGAAAATTAAAATTATGGATAATATATTAGAAGAAACAACTTTAATATAAAAAAAATTACTAAATTCCATTGAAATACAGAATTTGATTGTATTATTCTTTGAAATAAATATCAAATTCAAAATTTTTATAATGAAACAAATATAAATTCCGTCATATATGAATTGAAGAAATGAGCTATTCTTACACCATTTAATAAAAAAGTATTTATTTTAAATAATAAATTTTAAATGGGGATACATTTCATTTAGAAATTAATAAATAAATGGAATAAAAATTGTTAACAGAATATATTATTAAATTCAAATAACTTCCAAAAATATTAAATTTATCTCTTGCTTGATTTATCTTATATAAGTTAAATTTTCATGATAAATTTTTTTATCCAAGGTTATTGACCTGACAGTTAAGATTGAAATCTCTATTTTTAAAAAAAACATTTTTTTTTATTACCAATCTGTATTTTATAAAAGTTATATCTTATTTTTTTTAAAATATACCGATTATATAATTTAACCAGCTTAAAATGTTAAAGAAATCGAAATTATAATGCGCATAAATATGCCTCTTTACCTTATAGAACGACATTAGTTAATGATACGACTAACAAAATAGAATATTTTTAAAAAGTCTTCAAATGTTTTCAACCAAACATCGACGATGTAAAACTTATTGTTCAGTTTTTTCGATGAAGAATTTGTCATTCACTTGCTAAATAAAAATAAAATGGATCATTCTTCAAGGATCCCAATTTATTTTATCGCTCGAGCTATAAAGGATAAGAGCATCCGATGATTCATTTGACAGACCATTCATTTTCCCGCGCTATTAATTAAAAGACTGACACACCCCAGCTGTTGCTTGCCCAAGAGCATGTAGCATTTCCTGCTAGGTATTGCAAGATACGAAGTATCGCATTTAATATTTCGTTCTGACGTGGAAAATAATGGTACTTGATTGAAGACACTTGTTGATTTTTGAAATGCATTTTTAAGATATGGTGTTATTTTATTAATATCTAAATACATTATAATTTAAATTCAATGTATATATATATATATATATATATATATATACCTTTCACTGAAAAAAAATCTTTTGTTTGAATCCCTGAGTGAGAGTGACCCTTGCAAAAGTCGTCAGGATAGATTCTTGTTTTATTTTTTTTTCCTTTTATCAACTTGGTATTTTTTTTATATTTCATTTTTTATAATTTCGTTTACATATATAATAACATCAGAATCTTTGTATATTTTTGTAGAATAATTGCAAAAATTTGTATAATCTTTGAAAATAGTGATTAATTTTGTAGCCCCAAAATAGTTTTTTCCAACAACTCTTTTTTTTATAATTTTAAGAATTCTCTTCAAAATCGAAAGTATTCTTCAGAATACTACACGTGAATTGTTGAAAGTAAACACGGAAGTAGAGTATTGTGAAAGAAACACAATACTCTACTTCTGTGTTTACTCTACTTCTGTGAATTGTGAATTGTTGAAAGTAGAGTATTGTGAAAGAAACAGGCACACAATTGTAAAGACATAGTAGAGAATGCAATCACAAAACTAGTAGTAGAGAATAACAAAAATAGCACCGTGTGGCTATTGGGCTACATGATTTTATTTTCAATCATAAATTTCATTTGATTGTTCCAAAGGATAACAGTGAATGTTTGTAAATTCTCTTTTAAGTAATTTTTGACAAAAATTTATGGAAGAGAACGATACAAGGTCATAACATTAAAATAATTAGATTTTAACTGGAAACGTGGAAAAATGCAGGAACGGCTAGCATATAAATGGTTCTACCATTAAATAATCAATCAAAATAATATATTTTTTTTGCTTTATAAAAATGTATTGTTGAAAAGAGACTTTTATTTTTATTTCAGAATTTTTATAACATGATTTATGTCACTGAGATAGTGTACAATGCATTACGCAACCATTTGGTACATTTTAATTATTTAACATTTTAGATTTAGCACTTTAAATATTTTATTATTTTTTTAACTATGTGCAGCTATTGAAAACACACACACACACACACACACACACACACACACACACACACACACACACACACACACACACACACACACACACACACACACACACACACATATATATATATATATATATATATATATATATATATATATATCACAAATTGTTCCATTTCGCGTAAAAGTTTGATTTTCTTTTTTGAAATTAAAAATATATATATTTTTCATTTCCTACGAAAATTAGGTAATATCTATTCCTCAATTTTCGCATATTGTTTTATTTTTTAATGCCAGTATAAGATATTTAAACGGGTTACTTTGAATTCAAATTTTAGTGATGGTGAAAGAGATGCCAATTTAAATTCCAAGTCAAGTATTTTTGAAGTGCTTTTGGATTTACTTCTTCCCATAGCAACTATACATTAAACCAGCATTTTTTGAAAAAAAAAATATTGAAAATTAGACATCATATCAAGAAAGTTTGTATTAACGTATCCACTTATGACAAATGCAAGACAACAAATATTTCATCATCGTTAAGCCTACTTTCAGAAATAAAACTTGGTCTAATTAAAATTAGTTTAATGCAAAAATATGAATAAACGTAAAAATTGAATTATACATAGGCTCACTTTTAAATTAAAAAGACTACTTGACACTGATTCATTCTTAAAATTTTAATAAGTTTCTCATATTTATTTCTCCTCCTCTTGAAGCATTTGTGGTAAAATTAATGACTCTTAAATCCAACAACTGCACTCGAAATCCTAAAGCTTTTAACGTGTGCATGTTCTGTTTAATTAATGCTAGCTATTCTTTAAATGCATTATAGTGCCAAATCATTCTATATGCTACCTAATAAGGATATTTGAGTATTTTTGTTGTATTATTTAGTGAGCCACATTCACGGGAAATTAAGCTGCTTTAAACTATACTTAATTGTTCTATTTTTGATATTTTATTCACTGATTCTTATTTCTTTATTGTACATTTTCTTTTCAAAATGACTTTATACTTTTTAAATGCTTAGAGCAGCTAGATAAACAATATTATCGAATAGAAATTGTCTTTTAATTATATTAACAAAATTTTATTGTTTCTACGGAAGACTTGCCGTAATTCTGAAAATATTATAAGGAATTTAATTCCCATTTTAAGTATTTACAACCAAATTGCTATTAATTTTACACAGTAACATCATAATTTATTGCCAATGTTAAGAGAATTTGTCAATTGTTTCAAAATAGACTGATACAATAAAATCGTCTGCATTTTTTTTAACAAAAGTAATTCTAGAAGAATTCGAAAGAGAAGAAAAATTCTGTTATTAGCTACATAATGTAAAGAAAAGTAAAAAATATAAATATTGGCTAAACTTTGCTAAATATTATAGCGTTTAAACTATAAGTTTTTTTTTACAATTTTTGTTGATATGCATTCTTCTAATGAATTTTTTCACTTTGTAGTCATGCTCAAATTCGTTGTAATGTTCCATTATATAATAGTTAAAGATGATAACTATAATTAATTCCTTAAAATAATTAATTTTAAGGAATTAATACAATTACAATTTTAAGGACACAAATATAATTATGAATCTCAGATATTGTTCACATTCTTTTAAGAAGTAAACTAGTATTAAACTATAGGAGTAGAAAATATCGACTAATTAGGAAGCAAACGTATTTGATGTTTCCAGGAATTAAAAGTATTAATTCGAAGCAATTAATTTCGAGAAAGGATAAATTTAAATATCGATATTTGTAGCTGAGTAATTAATCAGAATTAAATTGTTTCCTCCGAGTAATCCATGCATGAATTCTTTGAATTTGAAGTACACATTTTACGACTAATCAAAAATGCTTCGCAAAATTTGCTTAATTAGTTAAAACTTTATCATAACTCTTTAAATGATATGTAAGCCTGAATTTAGAGTATAAGAAAGTTTACAAGTATGTATCCTTTTAATTCAAGTGATATCTTGGAAATCATATTCATAGATAAGAAGAGGGTTGTTGGGTTGAAAAGGTTTCAGAAATATTTGCATCCACTTTCTACGGTTTTAACTTTATTGCAATGCTATGAGAAGGGTACTTGATCATTACGATTGTAATTATTCCTTTCTGTGATATGAATTACGGTTGATTCTGAATTTAGAATGATATATTGTAATACATGTTATTTGTTTTATCAGAAAACTTTTAAAATGTAAACTCAGGCAATTAAATTTAAAAGAATTTTAAAATTCTAAAAATTTATATTTTCCCGTGTTATGAACTAATCATTTTTAAGATTTCAATTTCATTAAACATAGTAAATTATGTAGAATAACATCTTCTATGGTTTTTTTCTCCAACCTTTTAATTAGATTTGGTTTAAATGTTAACTAACACTAAAGTACTATTATTTGCAATAGTGTAAAATTCCAATAATGTTCAAAGTAATCAGAAAATTCTATCACAATAAGGTCATACAATATTAAGTAACATAACGCCTGTGAAATTCCTATATTTCCAAAACCTTTCAAAATAATTTTATTAAAGTTGTTTTTTAAATGTTATTTAATTGATTACTTAACTAACGTTTTTAATTTAAACATATTTAAGACACACTTAATTTGTGCGTTGTTTTCGTTTGGAATTTCTTTAATCTTTTCCAACTGTTATAAAATAAACATTTTCATAAGTTTAATTTATCTTTCCCTTACAAGTTTTCTGCTCATATTTCTTGAAAATAATGAATGAAATATTGTTGTCATAGTTGAAGTTTTAACGAAAATTTTTATATACATAATAAAGAAAACATGTGTTTTTATTTTAAATAATAAATTCCAAATTGTTAATTGTGCATAATTATCAGGAAATTCTAAAGGGAATTTACTTTTGCCTTTTAAAAATACTTCAATTCCACTTAATAATTGTAAGAGTAGTTAATTTTAGAAGCAAATAATTTTCATACATTGAAATTAGAACTTTTATTTTAAAAAATTCCTTCTGTTTTTATAATTTTATAAATCAACAGCTTAATAAGAAATTATTTAAAATGTTCGTGTCATTTTTTTTATATTTGAACTGCAATTTGGCTATAGAATAAACAATTTTTTCATTTAAAATTATTTCTTTATAGACTCCTATGAGAATGGAACAAAATACGAGATTGGATTGTTGAGCTTTCTTTAGACTTTTTAAAGAGTTCTCAACAATAAAACCATGATAATGTTCTCTTGAACTGTAATAGGAATCTTAAGGACTGGAAATCTTGCCAAACCATTCAAGTAATATCGGTTAAATCAATTTAATAAATCTTTAAACGATGTAAAATTAATTTTTGTGGTACTATATTTTCGAGAATATTTTCAGAAGCAGGAAATAACAAATTTTATTTTGATTTTTATTAAAAAACAATCAAAGTTTCAAAAAAAGGAAAAACTTTATCATATATAACTTATACGAAACGCAGAAGTGTCCATATGTCTGTATTTTATTGAAAAGATTGTTCATTACTGAAATTTTAGATGCCATAATATGCAAAAATATTATAGTGCTTGTATCAAAATACGTGAAAACTTGTCTAGTATGAAATTTCATTTCTCAAAAGTTTTAACTTCACTTTTACTCCAAAGAGTCCATTGCTTCAAGTATACATAAAAATATTACTAAAATTCTAATAATTTTATTTCCTATGCATAAAAAAATGAAACATTAGTTAATTTTTGTTCTTTATGTGAAATAATTCCACTTTGTAGGTATAGTATCAAAATCAAGAATAAAATCTGAAAGCATCTTTTAAAAAATTTAAATTGGAATATAGAATTTCGAGCTAAAAATACTTTTGATCATGAAAATTGTTTTATAAACATATTCGAAGAAAATAAAAAAACTTCATTGTGTTTAAAAGTTAAGTTAATTGATTTATAAATCTTTTTTCAACGTAAAACAATAAAAATTTTAGTAATTATATTTTTTTAAGGCATCGAGGAAACTAATATGGTTGTTATCAAACTCATTTATTTTTCATTAAATGTTTATTCTAATGAAAACAGTTGTAGCTTATCCGAATTTAAATCCGCTCAGAGTTAAAGCTTTAAAATCTATCTTCTTTACTTCTATAAAGCTTCTCTTAAAAATAATTATCCACCGATTACCCATTTGCCAAAGATGAATAATATCTTCTTTATTCTGTTCCTTAAACTTTTCTAATGAGCGAAGATGGGACCATGTATACTCTCTTTCACCGATTAATTAATTTCCCTACTTTCAAACTTTTATAATTGGCAAAGCCGACAAAAGACGATGATCAATAAGATCATGGAATAGGCAGACAAATTTTCCGAAGATACCTGAATGACTTGGCGTTTGAAAAGAGCTTGGAGGAATTTAATATCTTAATATTAGAAAGCCATTAGGAACAGAGAAAAGAATATAACCATTAGAAACAGATGAAAGATATTTTTTATGTATATTTTTTATGTATAAATATCATACGATACACATGTAAATTTATCCCAGATATTAGATAATACGATCGTAAGATGGTTGAAAGCGCTAGATCAATTTGTAAATGATTTTTCCCAATTAAGATATTTATATTTCCTTTCAATGCAAAACAAACTAAATAGTGATTATTGATTTTATACAAGAGTGCGTATGTGATTTTCAGGATCGATTTGACGCTGATTACGTCAGATTATCCCTTATATTGTAGTGCTAGTCTTACAATCCAGATAATATCTACGATGCCGTAGTCGACTTTTGTATTATAGTCATGTTACTCGACTACTGGCTATAGCGTCACAGGTTCGTATCGTGACCTTCATTTGCTATATCGGTGACCTGGACAACGCGACTTTCCGCAACAGTCGTGGCGCCATCTACCCGCAACATAATCGTCAGACTCACTTGACGTAAGAAAGCAAATAAACAAAAAATCGTCAGACTCACTTGACGAGAAAGCAGCAACTCGCTCTTGGTGCAATAAAAATCGTTCGGTGGGGAAGTACTGTATCGCTAGCCTTATAAGCTAGATAACATCTACGATACCGAAGTTTACTTTTGTATTATGGTCATGTTACTCGGCTACTGTCTCTAGCGTCACAGGTTCGTATCACTTCCTTCATTCGCAATAATATAATAAGAAAAATAAGTTCAAATATGCGTCTTAATTCAAAGTTTATTATACACAATATAATTGAAAGTATGAGGTGGACAAAAAAGTAATATTCTAATTTTAAATGAGAAAGAAATTTAAAACGTCACTTGGAAATAAAATTTTATTATAATAGAATGTGTCATTTTTTTTCTTGTTGATGATGGCCTTCCACCATTTATCAGTAAGTAAAACCTCTCGTTTTTATTTTTTTTAAATAATGAATGAGGAGAATTCACAACATTAAGATTATTAGAAAATGATGTAAGGGCTATGAAGAAATAAATAGAAATTTGAAGGTGCAAAATCATGTTTATAAGTTATATTGGAGAGTGACAACACATTTCAACATTGCTTCATCAATTTTTAAAGAGTCCCAAATTATATTGTTATGAATTTTGTGTGTAGTAGATGTAAACATTATAAATATTTATGAATTGTTGTGTAAATATTGTAAATTTTGTAAATAGCTTAATTGTATAAATTTAATTGTAATGGAATCACACGTTAGCAAGAAAAGACAATTCTAAAGAGATTTAAAGCAGAAAATGCCCATATTAGATCAATTTGGCGATATAGGTGTGTTGGAGACATAATGAGGATTTAACTATTTACTAAAATGTGTTATAAAAGCTAAGAAATATAAATTTGTTCTTAGATAATGATAAAGAAATTTCCAGACAAGCGAGTGATTCCTGCATTTGCCCCGCCTACTTTATTGGGACGCTGTAAAAGGTGCGACTTAAAAGTGGGGAGTTAGTTCAGTTCGGACAGTGATCTATTTTGGTAGGCTTAGCTTGAGAGAGCGTCTTTTATCTTGTTTGCAAGCGATATATAGCTTCGCTGTTATTGGAAATTAATTAAGTAGAGTTAATTCGCTGTGATTTTGCAGCTTGTGTTATGAATATTTAATGCGTTTTAACGTTTAATATCGTGGTAAATGTTCATAATACATAATAATTTTATAAAATCTCCAAATTATCAATATAATCTTTTTTTATGTGTGAATCACAGCATTTTAAAATGCCTGAGTTAGTTTATCTTGATCCCTTTCAATTATACACTTTCGGTTGCTTGTAATGAGGAGTTTTCGGGACAGATATATTTCGTTGCGTTTCTGAAGAGAATAACAGAATTTATTGCGCTGGATCAAATCAGTTTCCTTAAACTGATAAGAGACATAAAAAATCAAATGGGCATATCCAAGCTGCTTTAATTCTTTTTTTAATTTGAAGAATTTATTTTTTCTGTAATCTTCAAATTTTTGCGTAAAAAAATCATTATACAAATATTCCCGATTTTCAAAATACTGTACATAAGCTTTTCGCATTCCGAAGATCCGTATCGACCTTTTTTAATGAAAATAATACAATTAACTGAGAAGCAACGAACACAACACAGAACGACAAAAAATGGAATGAGGAAAAGCTAATGTTATTTTTATCATTGTGAATGTAAACCGTTATATTTTAGTATTGATTTTTGACACATGTCAATCACATATAAATCACGTGTAATGTGAATCATAGGAATTTTTTAAAGGTATTCGTTTAGTTGAACAGTTTTTACCCCTTCACTCGAAGTGTGGGAATCAGCAATTTTACTAACTTCTGTTAACTTAATTAATTAAGACAGGTGGAATGGATCGGGAAATAAGAGAATAATTGTAAAATTATGTCATAGAATATAGAATTGTAGAATTAAGGTGTGTGTGTGTGTGTGTGTGTGTGTGTGTGTGTGTGTGTGTGTGTGCAATAGCATGTCATTAGCATCCCTGAATTTTAAATGAAACAAAATACATACTATTTAAAGAATCATTCACATTGTATTTTCTATTCTGATGTCTCATTTTGGGTGAATATTTTAATTTGCACATCAGAGCTTTTTTTAAATGGCTGGCAATAGCAAAATATTCTATAGATCTGTTGTTAAAAAAACAAATTGTTTCTGCAGTTTTTCGAAAGAAGGATTTGAAACAATTAATTTTTAAAATGTAAATTGAATCAAAACGTTTTACTAAAAATGCACTTTGTCAGGTTAATGCTAATCAGTTGAGAGAAACGAACATAGCGATAACTAAGCTATTGTTTTAAAGCTTTTAATACCCTTTCAAAAAGAACGAGTGAGTGTTCTTCCTAATCTTTTTAAATGCTTTTACTATTCCATCTCCTACTTTTATTTATAGTAAAAGAATTTAAAGCCTTCCTGTGTTTATTGTTGACTGGATTTGTTGCTGTATTCAAGTATCCATTGAAGAAAAAATACTTCAAGTTAAGATGATAAATGAAGTCTGGAAAGCATCTGTTTTATTTAATTTATTCAGCAAATTTATTTATTTTTTTTAGTATTATTCGCTAAGATCGAATTTCTATTTGACCTTGCAAAACGTTAAAAATGTTGATTGATGAATTGCTTTGCGCATTTCTTTCGATGATTTATTTCTTGAAACTGTATACAATGAAACATTAGCAAAAATGTACACAAAAGGAATATATATATATATATAGAAATAATGCGGCATTCGAATGCTATGAACTGTTTAGATAGGAGTTTTTCCTTAAGAAATTCCAGTTTCTTCTGTGACATTTCATATTTTGGTTATATCTTAAGCCAGAAAATTTTTTTTTGTCTCTTGGGAGATAGAACGGATATGAATATGACCTATAAAAATTAGATCCATGAAAATAAAAACAAAAACAATAAAATATAAATACCCCCAAAATTAAAATATTTTCATCAATGATATTCTAATAATATTTACTAAATAAACTTAAAAAATCTGAAAGAAGAACATTCTAAGAAAAATTCTGGATTTCCTGAATTTTCTTTACTTCCAGATGATTACTTACAGAAGAAGCAAAAAAAAAAATAGATGAACGCCAATCCTTAATTACGTTTGAAAGTGAATAATCACCCAAATCAAGAACTTAAAATCTTATCATATTAAACTCTGAAGTATATATGAAATGTATATATTTGAGCAAGTCAGTTCTAGGTCGTAAAAATTTAATAATATAGAACAAATGGTGGTATTATCTGAGATATAATTATAGGACATCCAAAATTTTAAAAAAAAAGCTGAAAAAACGTCTTCCCAAAATTTTTACTCTATACTCCTTAATAAAACTTTCATGTTTTATATGGCATACAATTTTTATGGCATTGGCGTACTTTAGTTAGAAAATATACTTTTGCGTGACTTAAGTTTTTTTTCTTGAATTAATTGTGCAACGCTTGGCGAGTTATTTGGCGATTATTCTGTAATTCCTTAATATAATCCGAAAACCAAATTTCTGTTTTACATACACTTTCCTAAACCGATTGAAAAAAATAGATATAAAACTGCGCTTGATATAACAAAATTTCATACCAAATTTCATGTATTTGTCGAGTTTGAGTCGAGTTTTAATGTATTTGTCGAGTAAATGTATCTGAAAGTACAAATAGACAGGCAGTCATCCCTTAGTTAAATTTGACTCAAATTTCCACAAGTGCTTATATTATAGACTCTAAATCGGTGCACCAAATTTTATTTATCAAGGTCTTTCCTTTTTGTAGTCATCTTGTTAGTTTATATTCGAATAGCCGGACATACAGGATTCCTCTGAGCAGATTTTATCCAAAATTTGATAGAAGTCTGCACATTTGATGTAAAGGTATCATACCAGATTTCAATGATCTAGCTCAATTCTAGTGAATTTGAGTTATGTTTTTCTTAAATAGAAATTTGCACGTTACGAAAATTAATCTCTATTTAATAAATATCTACGTTATAAGACGAAGATATTCGAACAGTGCTTAGTTATTGTATTTACTCTGATTCTGCGATCATTAGTAACTTCTTTCTCTTCTTTTTAACTGTACAAGAGCTATTCCTTCAATTGCCAATAAGAATAAAGGGAGAGAATAAGATTTTAATTTTTCATTTAAAATCGGGTCACAAATGAAGAAATTAACCGAAAAACTAAAAAGCTAATTTGGAAATATTTAAGCAATATTTCTTGAATAGATTTCAGTTATTTTTTAAATTATGAATTTTTATAAATGTAAAACTTTTCCGAATGTGTCAATAATTTGTTTTAGGATATTTATGAATCGTATTTACTTAAGTGAGTTTTGAAAATTACATGAATATATTTTGGATTTAGAGATTCATATACAGATATATCTGAGATACAAATATTATGCTTATCATTGGATATAACCATTTTTGAAGCAAAAATATTTATAGTAACATTGTGGATGCTTTCAACTTCTTTTTTAAAATAAAGATACATAATATTATTACAATAATTTGTAATACATGATATTTAACTAGCGTTTAGTATTTGAGCAAATTTAAAAACTGTTGAAAGGCTTTTGGTTTTTCCATAAATATTGGCATTGAAAGCTCCATTCTAAAGAGATATATTTAATTTCAATATTCAAATAGAAAAACATTTATTAGTAGTTATAAAATATGTTTGATTAAGTGTGTAAGGAAAATGCTGCTATATTATAATAAGAAAACTGTTAAAAACTGTAAATTGATAAGAAAAAAATCAATAAAAAATGTAATATCTTTAAATGTTAAAGCCTACATATTCAAGCTAACTTTCAATGATTATTTTATATATAATATAAAAGATTTATTTTTAAAATTTCAAAATTAGAATATTAAAATTTGTTATTTATTTTAATTTCCATAAATCATACAAACACTTGCATTTACCAGCCGTAAGTGCAAGACATCCGTGCATGAACCGTCAAAAACATTCTTTATTTCCAATTTTTACTCGAAATATTTTATTCATTTTTCCTAAAAGAGTTTTTACATTTAGCTCGCATAGCAAGGATAGAAATCTTAGAGAAAACATTAAAAATAATTATTTAAGTTTTCAACAACAACAGAAAATTAGATACATACATCGCAAGAGAATTAAATTTTATCAAATTATCAGCTTTCTTATGACATTTCTGAAGATGTATTTTAGTATCCTTATCATTAAAGTTCCATATATATCTCAGGATGTATTTGCATATATTAATATATCAAATTAAATTTATCCTGAAATATGGCATTTACTGGAAATATGAAGCACAAACTTAAGATATTGCATTAAATAT
The DNA here is from genome assembly GCA_026289955.1 of Argiope argentata. Classification (NCBI taxonomy): domain Eukaryota; kingdom Metazoa; phylum Arthropoda; class Arachnida; order Araneae; family Araneidae; genus Argiope; species Argiope argentata. The sequence continues at coordinate 577,151 of JAOUZG010019115.1, read as the reverse complement.
GCAAGAAAAGGACGATAAAACTCAATTGACACAGTTCGTAATATTTTTTGTGGCTAAAACTTTAAATCCCAACAGGTAATCAATGAATTTTGCAAAGAAATTCTGGCATTTCAGATTCCATTTTTATAAATATTTCTTTCTGAAACTTCTTTTTATTCTTTTCTTATAAATTATCTATGGCTTTTTTATAAATATTTTTTTGACTTTTCGAAAAATAAAATTCCCAAATGATTGCTTTCAAAAATAACTGTCAAATTTAGCTGTGTTGTGACTAATGGCACTTGCATTGGACAAGCCCCCCTGATGCAATCAGCAGACGATTTAAGCCTAGAAAATGCTTTGTTTTACAAGTAGCGCCATCCAGGGCCAAAAGTACGACTTAGCTACTCACACGTCACAACCCTTTTGAGGAGGTGGATTTAATTCATGCAAATTCATTCATTTATATCAGATCGTAATTTAGACCAGGAACAGAGAACGATAACCTCTGACCCAGTATCCCGAGTGGTATTACTCTCGACATGGAAGACTTTGCAACCACGACAGCTTTAACGAGCGTCAGTCGCTATACACTCGGGGAATCTTTTGGCCTATGATCCTCGAACCCACAACCTAAGGAGTAAGAGTCCAACGCTCTATCAACCAGGTCAACCCGGCCCATCAAACTTAGTAATTGACACTTACAAAATTGCCTTGGATTTATAAGAAAAACATCTTACTTTTATTTATATAATGTTTATTTTTATTTTTAAAAAACATTCTTGGTTTTGCATTCAGTAATGGTTTTTTACGATAATCAGAACAAAGAATTTTTTGAATACATATACTTCATTTATATAGTGGGTGAATAGTTTACTCTAAGACCCTTCTTACAACGTTCTGGCCGGTAGCTGAGTGACAAAGTCACTGTAAAAAAAGTAATTACTGGTATACGGTGGATGTAAACTTGCTTATGAAGCTTTCATCATATCCTCTCACTCTATTGAGTTGGGTATGAGACAAACGATACTAGGGCGGGTGTGAGTTGTTGGTGCTGATGATGGTCATGCTGGCTGTTGTTTCTAATCCATCTGACGACTTTTTAAAAACATTTATTGAGCTATTTATTTAAAGTAATACACCAATAATTTAAATTTTATTATTATTATTTTGACGCTTTAGAAAATGAAATAATCGAGGTTTCCACTTCAATGTAGAGACTTTGTTTCTTCTTTTATTTCTTCCTAAAAATATTAAATCTCAGGCCTCTCTTACTTTTTAATAATCACAATTTTTTTCATCTTAGAAAAATAAATGAAAAAATTAACGACACGGGAAAAATGACATCATCAATTAATACTTGATAAGCGTGGTTTAACCCATACCAGATCAAATTCTGATTCTAAAGAGCATAATGCTTTAATATATATAACAGTAAGAAGATTTATTTTTGCTCTTTAATATAATTATTGGACTATGAACCCTTTAATATATTGGATTGGGGAATAAGTCCATACCGATTTTATATTTCTTTCATTTTCCAACGATTTTTTGCTGTTTGGAAAAGGGTAAGTATTGATTCGATAGAACTCTTTCTGCTCTACAAAACTATGTTAATTGTATTTTTGAGTTATTTAATTTTTTTTTTAGTTTTTAGGCTTAGAAATGGAATACCCAGGAGGCGAAAATCAGCATTTTTGACATCTGCTCTTCTTTGTTTTTCATCGAGTCAAAAAGCTGCCGAAGTAGGCCGGGATATTTGCGACGTGTATGGGCAAAGTGTCGTAGGCGTGTCTACAGCATGGAAATGGTTTGCGAAGTTCAAAAATGGCGACTTTGACGACTTTGCCACGCCCCACAGCAGAAGGCATTCTGAGTTTGATGAAAAACGACTCAAATCAGCTTTAAAGGAGAACGGTCGCCAAACCAGTCGAGAATTGGCGAAAAGAATGAACTGCCATAATAAAACGATTCTCAATCATCTTTATTCATTGGGATTTAGTGAAAAATTGGGAGCCTGGGTGCCTCACGAGCTCAACGAAGAAAACAAAGAAAGTCGCCTTCAAATCGCTTCTCAGCATCTCTTCCGCCATTGAGCAACACGTGGTCGTAAACAGCGCTTTTTGTACGAAATCGTCGCGGAAGATGAGAAATGGTGCTTATACATCAATACGAAGCGAAGAGAGGAGCGGATGGCTCCAGGAGATACGCCAAAGTCGAGAGTCAAGCTTGACTTTCACCCAAATGAAAACATATGTGTTTGGTGGGACTGGGAGGGCATGGTGCACTGGGAATTCCTCGAAAAGAATACCACGGTTAACAAGGAGCTCTACATTGACAGGCTACACCGCGTAAATGAGGCTATTCGACTGAAAAGACCTGATTGACATTGTCAAACCCTATTCCTTCACGACAAAGATCCCATGTTGCACAAGTCGTCAAAGCCGCACTCCAAGAGCTCGAATGGGAGGTTCTTTAGCATCCGCCGTATTTTCCTGACCTTTCACGAACCGATTATCATTTTTTCCGCTCGATGTCACACCATATGAAGGGCGTTAGCTTCTATAACAAAGAGGCCCTTAAAAACTGGCTGAACAATTTCTTTGGCACTAAAGCAGGTGATTTTTGGCGGAACGGCATCAACAAATGGGTCTAGAGGTGGGAAGAGATTGCAAACAGAAACGGCGAATATATGATTGATTAACTTATTGATATAATTATTGTTTTTTGTTTAAATAAAAGTCTCCGGTAGAAACGCTACGTACTTATTCCCCAACCTAATAATTTGTAAAGATTTTTTAGTGCACAATTTTACTTGTAATTCCTATGAATTCATTAATTTGCTGTTTTAATTATAGATCGTTTATAGCTCCATTTTTAATAATCGCAGAAAAAATAAATACTGATTTAGAAAGGTAGTAAACAAATTTTGAAATAATATAATAAAAAAATGGTGAATTTTAATCAGAAGGGGCCTTTTAGACCTAGACTAACTAATACTAATGCTAAACTAATGTGAACTTAACATAATAACTTAAACCAATATTTTATTTACAATCAGTGATTGTATAGAGTTGAATGTTAGAAAAATCTTTCATATTAGATAACACAATATTAAATACAGCGCAGAACTAAATATCTGGAATTCTGACAGTCCTCACTATTTATAATTCAATAATGCAAAGATGTGTAGAAAAAAATAAATGTAAAAGAAGAAAAATAAAAGTATTATAATGATAATAAAGTAAATCACTTTCGACGCTATTTTTTCTTATTCAACCTGACATAATAGCATTCGAAACTCTTTTCAGGCTATATTATCAGTTATAATACTTTTTTTTCATTATATTTCTTATTTTTTTTTCATACTTCTTCAATGAATACTCTCATTTTTCTTTCTGCTTTCGCATATTTATTCTAAAAAACATAAAGAACACATTGTTTTATAAAATATTTATAATCTATAATTAAATTTAAAATAATTATAATTTAATTGGGAATTAAATTTAGTGTCGCTATTTACAAATGCCATGGAAGTTATTTTAGATCGAAATATGTTTTTTCTTAGGTGAAGACCGATTATCAGATATTACTAAATATTAATTATTATTCTGTTAGTTTACAGTTGAAAATAACATATTATTTTTTTCTCAGGATTAAATAGATTATTTCTCAGAATGAAAAAAAATCAAAATAACGAATACTATTATTGAGTGAATTACACTCTGGTGTAATTTATTTTGTTAATTACAATAATTATATATAATAATGTAACGACCAAGTTTTATAGACTCTAATCTAAAATTGACATTAAATCTTTTTAACTGCCAATATAAATAAAAAAGAAAACGCGTATCGCATAAACGAAACCGAAAATATGCTACTTAAGTGTTAGACCTTCCAACTTTATCGCCAAATTTGAAGTCTGCGTCAATGAGATGCTAAATCATCAATTATGGCAATCCGGAATTGGCGTGGATCTTTATCGCCAAATTTAAATTTAATCCATTCAGTTACTACATCGTTGGCGATCGTTGGCGAAGACGGTCTAATTCGTAAGTATGGAAAATATAATCAAATACATATACAAAAACGTCTAGTCGAGATCTTCATCACATTATAGCTTTGGATGTATATAGCACTTTCGTCTTCTTTCGTCTTCTTTCGTCTTATCAGATCGTAAAGAATACAGGGATAAACGCTGAAACATAAAGTGCACATTATTCTCATTGGTCAGAAAGATCTGTTATTTATTGCCCTCAGATACCGAGTGGGATTTTATATCTAACATGGTAAGAAAGCTAATTTATTCACCTGCCTTTTTGTTGTGTTTTTGCTAGGGAAATGATTGGTTCACTTTACTTAACATTTGTTTCGCATTGTTGGAATGGTATCTTTATTCAATGCATTAAGACACACGGGGAATGGGAGAAACGCTTTCAAAAAGAAATTCATTCTGTGCTTTTAGTTTATTAGTCTGGGAAGTGATTTCTAATTATTTTAGTGAATGAGGATATTGTCCAAATATTTTCTTTCCTTATTTGGGTAAATCAATAGTGCAGAATTATTGGTGCATTAAAGAAATAAAATTAAATAATTAATATGCATGTGAAATATTTCCTAAATGACAGACATTGGAAGTAGGAGTTTTAAACGAAATAAATATGAATAATTTTTAATTTAAAATCAATTTAAAATTGGTAAATTTATGTGTAAAATATACAAATTGGCTGGTTATTGTCAGATAGCAATTAATATCTAATTTAGAAATTGGGGATTTTTTCTCCACTTACATATGCATTGAATTAATTATATAATTGGTATATTTTTTATTTGAATATACTAACTAATCAAAAAAAAATGAAATAAATAATTTTAATAAATTAATAAACATGTGAAAAATATTTTAAATTTAACAGATTTTATGAATAATATTATAAATTGTAATAAAAGTATTGATTTGTTAAAGTTAAAAAAGTTTAGTAAAACTTAAAATCAGGTGGGTTTCTTTCTCTTTTTTTTTTTCGTATTTTCATTTATGAAACTTAAAATGTTACCATGTTATAAAGTTAACCTGCTTAGCATCTTATATAGTTAATTAATTAACATTCAATTACTTTTTATTAACCGTTAATGATATTAAGAATATTTAAGTACTTTAAAAAATACATTTCTAATCTATATGAAAACCATATAGGTTTGATCTAAATTAATTATGCAATCAATGTTGCAATTTTCTTAGGATTTCTTTTATTTTAACTATTATATCTTTAAAAAAACTGATCTCACATGCTTGTACGAAGCACTTCAGTTCAGTGATTAGATAAATTTTTAATTTCCTTTGCAAAGGAAACTACGTCTTTCAAAATAAATTATTGAGAAACGTTTCAAATTTGATAGTTCACTTGCATTTTACAAAATAAATGTTTTAAACACATTTTTAATAAATACCAAAGGTTTAAATATAGTAAAACTAATATCTTATATTGATCAATATTATTGACTGGTATAGTATCTAGAATAGTAAGTTAAAATAAGACTCGTAAGAAAAATATTTAAAAATCTTTGTAGTACAGGCAACGAGATATTCCGCTTAAAATTAATCAGTAACTTTCATTGTGAGTGAATATTTAAAAACTTTTTACCCTTTGATTTTTTCCATTAAAAAATGTTTTAAATTTAATTATTATAACATTGATTTAATTTAATCAAGGATATAATGTCGAAGTATATTTAAGCAAAAAAAAAAATTACACATACTCAAAAATAAAAATATTTTTTTTAATGGTTCTTCTTTTTCCATGCTTTTTTTTCAATCATTTTAATATGTATTTAAAAAACCATTTTTAAACTTAATTTAGAACTATACCTCTCATAATATTGTTTCCTGATTTATAGTCATTTATGGGACTATGCACCAATTAATTACCATCACATTACAGACAATATATAATTAAGAATAACATTTGGCAATACATCTATTATGTACGAATATTACCTAAATTATTATCGTCTTACAACTCTTGCTACTAAGTTCTTAGCTTTGTAAAGAAGCTCGTATATCTTGCAATTCGTTTTCTCTAAACTTAAGAATTTGATAAATTTAGAAAAAAATAAAAATACCCAAATTTAAAATTTTTCACACACTTTAAAATTAAAAAAATATTTTCAATGAAACCAATTATATTTCCATTTTTTCAATGATTTTAAAGAATTTTAAATATAACATATTTATGTCAATTTATTCATTTAGTCACCGAATTTAAAGTTTTATACTTTACTTCAAATAAACAACACTAATTTATCTATATACTTAAGAGCTGTATTTGACAGGTAGATTTCAAAACATTTAAGTAAAAATTTAAATTAGTAAATCTATAATTTTGCTGAGTAACTTTTCAGTTACAATTTTTAATGTAATCTCTATTCCGAAAAGACCCTAGTTTACTGCTAAGTCCTAAGAATTTTAATAAAGTAAATCTGATACTCTTATCTCCTAACAAATTTAAGATCTCCGATTAAGTTTTAGATTTTCCTATCAGCATGCAAATCACAAAGCATCTAATGTTTTAAGACTGTTATAATAAGCTAAAAATATGGTAATGCAATGCTCTTGAATACATTTGCCACCTTCTGATTCATAATTTATTTCCAACGGGTTTAAAAGTTGCTAATAGGATTATCCTGCGCGAGCAAAGTTAATTTATTATAGTAAGGGCTTATAATAAATGTTCATCCACTTAGTGCAGGATGTTTAGCCTTTTGTTTTAAATTAATTCTACAATGTTTGTTATCTTTGATTTCCTAGCACAGGACTTCTGATATTATACAGAAATTACAAAAGCAGAAAAATAAATATTTTTAACTAATGCTTTAAGAGGTGAAATGTATCATGAACAAAAGATACTGCACTCTATATTGACGGATATTATCTCTGACTACAGTTCATATTTGTATATTCTATAAGATATCAGAATTTTAAAAATTAATAAGGAATTAATTTTATCTGTTCTAGTTTCATGCATGTTTATAATGAAATATAAATTTAATTCCCTTTATGTTTTAAGATAAGAAAAACTGTCATTATTGATCAATACATATAAAACAGAAAACCAATTTCTTGTTAATTTTGTAAAAGTATGTTATTAAATATTACTTCAGTTGAATCAATGGCAGTTACATTCATAAGAACTGAGAAATCGAGATGTAGTTGTTTTCAGATTTAAAAAATTAACTTTTCAGAATTCATTAATGAATTATTTCTGCTTTAATACAATGTATCAAGATTAATAATTTTTGGTGTGAAAGATGTACATATTTAAGGAATGTTTTCAATGCTGATCTAAAAATATACTATAATTGGTTATTATTGTTTATATGTATTCAGCTATTAAAAGATGTTAGGATTAAAAAGCACTTGAATTTTTCACACAATCTTGAAGAAAGCAATAATATTTTCCAAAACATGTTATATAATGAAATGAAATAAATATAAATGATATATAAAAATGAACATATATATTATTTAAAAATATCCTGCGTAAACTTCATAAAAAAACTTATCATTCCGTTTTAACAGTAACTCATCGATTGTTAATATATTTACAAACCCTAATTCCCTAATTTAATCCATAAACTATTGAAATTTTTATAATTGCGTATTTATTTGACCATAATGTAACAATATAACTCCCAATAATATTTTTATAGATTTCTCATAATTGCGTAGTACAAAGAAATAATGTAAGCCTCAAAATTTCGCTTTATCCTTCGGACATCTAAAAAAACATTGCAAAATAGATAATACAAACATTGAAGTTTTATACGTTAAGAATAATAAAACAAACATTGAAGTTTTATACGTTAAGAATAATAAAACAAACTAAAAGTAACGAAATAATAATATTAATATATTATAAATATATTGCATAAACTATATGCCTATGGTCCCTATTTTTCAAGTTGACAGCAAATGATCAAAAGTTTTCAATGAAATTTGGGCATGGATCATTTAAAATATTTTTCAATAAATAATGCAATTGTTTGAATAAAAGCAAAAGCCTTTGTGTTTACCTATCTTTCGAAAACTTATAGAAAGAGCCTTAGGAAAGATTATTATTGAGTTTAATAGATAAAAAAATCCATTAAAAACTTTTTAATGGTTCTGAGTATTCATTAACTCCCTGAACTTAAGCAAATATCTTCTATCTTTTCACATTTATTCAATTGAAGATTCGGATTCTTTCATTTAAATACGTTTATATTAAAGCGAAAATTTTTATGGAATTCATCACAATTAATGGAGGATTGGATGCTTTTTTTAAAAGGAAGATTCTCTCACGGAAATTAATTTCACAAAAATTCACACAAATTACCTTTCACAAAATTCATTTACATGTCTGAAAAGTCAAGTGATTTGGTAATTGCTTTGTAAAAAAACCATGACATTGTTTCAATCCAAAGATATTTAACTATTTTCTGTTATCCGTCCATTCATTTTGTTTAGTGCATTTTCTTTACTTTCTTTCACTTGTTTTAGTGCATTTTCTTTAATGCTAACTACCCTCATTTAGATTCTTTTCTCTTATCTTGTCAACATTAATCCTAGAAAGAATAGTACATTGCTAATTCCTGAAAATTGGAGGTAGTTGGCATCACAAGAGCACTTAAAATAAATCAGCCCTTTGTATCTCTAGGTTTCGAGTCTTATAAGAAAAGAAAATTATAGAATCAGATTTTTTCCTCGGTTTGCAATAATGTATGCTCTTGGAATTTTTATTATATATGTAATAAATATCTAGTTTTTATTGAAAGGGTATTAGAGTCTCTTAATTTCATATTTTAGCAAATTAAATTTTGAAAAATATGTTTTGTACTTTTTAGTCCCTTCTGACAGAAATAATTTGTAGTTATTATTTTATGTCATATTCTTTTTTATATCTCTTTAAGAGTTTGGTACATTTTCCAATATTACGAATTTGTAATACTGCAACTCAATTTAGCTATCCCATGATAAGAAAGACTGGTTTACGAATAATTGAAGGGATGTTAAACGGATATCATGTTAATTTGGTAACCGACATTAGCGAAAAAGGAATCATTTTGCTACGTTAGGGCAAATATGAAAGTTTTGGAAATTTTAGGAACTTTGACTCTATATCTATTAGAAAAACAGATTCTTTGCTCGTTTTTATTTATTAAAAAATTACACAACTTGTCCGAAAAACTTATTGGAACTATGCAAACTTAAAATCGCCAGCTTCCTGGCATAGGGGTAGCACGTCTTCCCGTGACCTGGGCGTCCGGGGTTCGAGTCCCGGTTCAAGCATGGATGTTCTTCTTTGTTCTATATGAAGGGAGTGTGAAAGTGCCCCCAGAAATAAGGAGCTGTGCAAGAGAATGGGATGAGTGAGTAGCTTAGTCGTACTCTTGGCCCTAGTTGGCGCTACTTCAAAAGAAAAGAAGCTCGTTTAGGCTTAAATTAGCTGATGCGTCAGCGAACTTTTCCATTGCAAGCGCCATAGAAAACAACAACTTAAACTAGTCAGTTTAGGTAATGCTACCTTTGTAATTGTATGTATTATACAATATTAGTAGTTCCCCTGATTTCAAATCCGCAGTTGAACAGATTAACACATTCTTAACTTTGAAAGTTTATTTAAAACATTCAAAAATGCATGATTGGGAAAATAATATCTTCCTGTTATTTTTTTACTTCCCAAATTTAAGACGAAATGTAACTAACAGCATTCATTATTCAGAATTTAATTAATACTGAATGTAATTTTGAATGATTAATTTGTTTGTGAATTTTTAAATAAGTTATCGTCTACAATATAAATGTGTACTCAAAATGCAAAGTGTGGTTTTTAATATGTATCTAAATTCTCTAGAATTTTTATATAATATTTTTTTAACTTTTAAGTAAACGTTGATGGCTTTTAACACGTTAAAACGTCTAACATTTAAATGTTGATGGTATAAAAAGAAAGTTTATATTCCTTTTCAAATTATATTTCAAAATTAAATGAATCTTTGACAACAATCAATAAATTCTGTAGTTTTAACATTAGCATTAGGATGATACAGAACATCTTAAATTTATACTTCCGATTTTCGCTCGAAATTTTGGAATCTCTACTTATTAGAATTAAATATGCAAAAATTATTCATAGATGCTAATATTTTCATACAGAGCAAACAATTCAAGTACTATAAAAAATGAAAAATTTTCATATATATCAATATTTTTTCACTTGCATGTATTGCATTAATATTTTATTGTATTGTACTTGTTTTATAATAGTATAATACAAAAATGGGATTTTTTTTTCATTTAGAAAATGCTTTCTATTTGTACATAAACTTTAAGTTTTTTTTTAAACAAATGCGATATTTTGAAAACTAAACGCTTATCAAATTTTATGGATCAGCTTTAGCTATAATATTCATAAAGCCGCTTATAATTTTTTATTTGAAAATAAAAAAACAAAGATAATTGAGTAATAAAGAGGGTCCAAATGCATTCAAATTCTTTGTCCGTTGTCCAAACAACAATACGGGGCTAGATTCCCTCTCTTCGCGTTGCTTAGGTTTCTCCTACGCCATACTAGTCTACACTCATTCTTATAATCGTAATTCATTAAGTCTATGTCAATTAAGTCATTCATCATTAGTCACGGAATAGCATTCAAATTTGTGTGTTCGGTTTAGTAATAGTCATTCTTAATAATATTTGAGAAGGATATAATTCTGTTCAATTTGCTTATAAATACTATCCAAGCTTCTAAGAAAATTTTAATTCAATTCATTAAGTATGTTATATTTAAAATTCCAAATTATATGCTTAGAAAATAGCTCCAATTTAATTATTTTAATAGAAATTGGTTCCTACAAGGGAACTGGTAGCAATAAATTAAGCATTTCATTTAATAACAATTTAGTGGCACAAAAATTTATTAGGGATTCAATATTTATAGCTATTTATTATAGGATTTCCTATTTTATCAATATCGTATCTGATAAGTACTAAGTATATTAAGTATAAGTATCGCGAGAAATAACTGCAAAAATTGCTCAATTTAAAATCTGAGCACACAAACTGCTTTATGTTTCCGTCTATAAATTTAAAATGGATTTGAATTATTTAAGTACATTAAAGACCTAATCAGATTATTGCCTATTAACAAAATTTAAATAACTTAAGAGGAAGAATAGATTAGGAAGGTTGACAATTTAAATATCAGGAAGAAAACAAAGATGTTGGCAAAATACAAAATAAAAAAATAAGGACCGACGTTTCTAAATACCTTTCATATTTCAGAAGTTAGCCTGATTCATTAGAACAAATACAATCAAGACATTCAGACGATGTAGTTATTTGATACAAAACAAGATATCACATTCGGTGAATATATCTTGAAAGTATATGAGGATGAAAATGTAAGTACTGGAATGAAACAGCAATGATGAAGGAGTAATTATAGAAGCGAAAATGCTTTATTGCATTTCTGTATAAATTCAAACTGGTATTTTGTAAATTGTTTCTAAACATAAAATCATAATATAAATGTTACGGAGAAACGATTTTAACATCAAAAATCTCAATAAATGCAAGATATTTATTCTAACGGAAGAAGAAAATCATAGTTTTGTGATAACAATGACTAAATTAAAACTTTTTGAATAATGAAGGAAGTAGTAGCATCAGTAATCTTCTATTGCCAAAAAAACCTGATGTGATTTACCCTGACTATGTATAAACAAATTCCGAAATTTACCACAAGTGAAGTAACTAGTAACTTATTAAATTTTAACTAAATAAAGAATGAATTTTGTTAAGGAATATTGAATTGATGTCCTTGTTTGTGATAATGCTAATATGCCCATAAGATTGAAAAAATGATGTTATTCGTTGACTCAAACATCATATTTTAACATTTTCAATGGAATTCACGCTTATTGCTTTTGAGTTACCTTTCCGCCAATCTTTTCAGACCGCCGATGAAAAAAGAGGTGGCAAAGTCATTTTGTGAACTAATCTGTTATTAAATGTTTGTGGATTACTAACGATGGATTTTCAACATTTAACTAAGGTTAATTTAACCCTCACATTCATAAGTACTGAAGAATACTAGAAATCTTCAATTTCTCAATCAAAGGCAAGAAAAATTTCCTACATTCTACCCTTAATAACCTTATTGAGAACCCATATTCCTCAGTGGTTTATATGAAAAAAGACGACACTCTTAACTTTTTGCTATTCTAGTAATCAATTTTGTGTAATCTCTGGGGATTTCAGAATTTCCAGACACATTTGGACTAGCATATCTAACAAGCAAAACTCACTCATCGGATATTCAAATTAAGTTGACGAAAGTGAAAAGAATGAAGCTATACAATTCAAGCACTTTGGGCGTCCTCTGTAATTTTTTGAACGGTTGCTTGGGGCATTTCATTATTGGAAGATTAAATAAATAATGTTTAAAATAATAAATACATGTGAATTAAATTGTGAGCCTTTTCATGATTTTATTTTTAACTTTTAAGCTGTATTTATGTTTCCTATTCTGTACATATTTTCATGAAACGTGGATAATTAAGATAATTTAAAACTATTACTTTCTTTTAAATTAATGAAAACTGTCAAATATTACGCATTGTATAGATTTTTTGATTTGTACGATCTAAAGATATTATAAAAATAATTAAATATTTTTCGAAATTTGTGAAGAAATACCATATGTCATTTTTTTTTTACTTGAGAAATCAAAAAGGGATTTAAAAAATTACTTTTAAATCAGTTTAATTCTGCCAATTTTCTAATATTTAGGTGCTTAAAAATTTTGTAATTTTATTTTTTTTACTGTATAAATAGTCTTAAATCGTAAAAAACATATACGTTGTATAAATAAGCATGCTTAGCAGCATTACGGGAAATATAAATTTGAGCTTTTTCGTACCACCTTAATTTACACAATTAATTCAGTCTGCTTATTATTCAGAAGCCTTCGTATGTTTCTTAATGAAGGTACTTCAAATTTTTTTACTACACCATCACTTTAGTACGTGCTTGTATATGCAATTAAGATAATATTATGTTTATATAAAGTATTTCGTTGTTTTCCCCTTCCTTAGTAAGAAATGGTTTTTTTCCTAATTAATTTACATTTTTTAAAAGATCTAGTTGCCCTTTATATAAAAAAGAACACAAACGAGGAATAAATCTATGCTTCTAAAAGTTAATTTATGTTTCTTCTTAGGATTAGCTAATTGCGTATTTAACATGAACATTAGGATTTTTATGCTTTTATACTTTTTACCAAACTGCAAATACTTTTACATATATTAGTCTTGTTATTCCCAATAAAATAGTAATTTTTTATTTGTTTGGATGTAATCTAATGGAATACGCTAATTAACCAATTTATAGTTTGACACTGAACAAAATTGAATTATGTGAGTGGGAAAGAACCATGTCAACAATTTCGAAAGATCGTGGAAAAATTGCAAAGGAAATCGCAAAGGTAATTCATTAAATTATAGATTGAAGAAATTTTATTTTACCTACTTTTCTTAATGTTTTGTTACAAATCTGTAATTTTGCACCTCAATATTGTTTGTTCAAACATTATAAAGATCATTATAAGACCAGCTCTGTTAGTGCTGATCAGGTGCCTGGTCACTGACCCCAGATCTTGGTGAAAAACAGCCATTTTGGTGACAAAATAGAGACCAAATTGAAAAATTAAATTAGGTCTCCCTGTAAATTTAAATTTAAAAAATGAGAATACAAGCACCTGACTGTATGAAATAAAATAAACTTGAAACTTTATAATTTATACGGGGGAAAATACAAAGGTTTCTATAACTATTTGTAATGTATGTATTATTCATTCAATGTTGTTGTTATTGTTTCGTGTTCCACTATAAAACGAAAGGAGGGGCTCAGTAGTTTCTCAGTGTATGGACCCCTGAGATCCCGAAGACAGAAGTCTGACTTCTAGATTATACCTGTCACTAACCCTTTTTACGGGTGCCCTTCATTCTTGCATTTTTTCATTCATCCACAGATCGTAATTTAGTTCTGGAACAGCTAACGATCCCCATTGGCCCAACACCCCCAGTGACATTACTCACGGCACTTTATGGTCACGGTAAATTCAATGTGCGCCATCCACTATACACACAGAAAGAGAGAGAGAGTCTTCGGCTGGCAGGTTCGAGCTCACAGCCCAAGACATGGGAATCCAAAGTCATATCAACCAGACTATCCCAGTCTTCCTTAGTTTCCAACAATTCTACATTGTTAAAGGTAAATGCGTTTTAATATGCACCTCTTTGATTTGGGTTTAACAGATTATTTCAGAACATGAGTAAAGACATTTACATATAATAAGAAAAACAGTGTAAATGAAGTAAATAATTTTATTTTATAATATTTAAGAATTAGTTCTCGTTTAAGCTAAAAATATTTCACGCAATTTCATTTAAATCTCATGTTTGTAAATGAAATAACTTAAATAAATGAAATTTGTTACCTTGTGAGTGAAATTGTAGTTCTCTTTCAGATTTTGATATTAATCATTTATATAAAAGACACTCCAATTTCAATTCAATTTTTGTAGGATTGTTTATGAACTGTATGTTACGGATATATATTTATAAAAACACGTTTTAGGACTCATTAAAAATGCTAGATTCATGCTCTATATCTATAATCTGTACCGTTTGCTTTCTAGTATTATATCATGCAAGAAATTTGTGACCTTGTCTTGGATATGCAATCTTATTCAGGAGAGGGCAATGCAGTTATTGGAGAGTATGCAGAGATTCTCAAAACCACTCCCATTGTTTATTTTTAAATCAAATAAAAACCTTTGGAGAATTCTAACTTAAGAGTACCATTAGTACATTTAATTTTCTTTTGAGAAACTCATTCTTTAACAATTCTTCTTCTAAAGCATTTGTCGCTTTCAACATTCTTACGACTACATGCCTTGCTTTGACAGATTTTTTTTACAATTGTATTGACTCCACGCAATCAGAGAAAATATATTTAAGGCTTTCTTTCAATTACTTTGACTTCGCTTCATCTGTTGCAATAACGAAATCTCCATTTAAAGAGTTAAATTTTCCATTTAAAAATTAAATTTATTTTTCCATTCACTTCACGTAAAGAAGATAAATGGAATTTGAAACGATAGAAGCATCCCTTTTCTTCCATTTTTTTTCTCTATGAAACTTTTATTTACTCTCTGGAAGGCGATTTTTGGTTGAACTTCTCTCTAAAGTTTAACATAAAAGTTAAGATTGATGGATTCCTTGAAAACATTTTTTCTTTGAATTCTTTCTTGAAACTACATAAAATAAAAATTTAGTGTAAACACTCAAATAAAAAAAACGTGATATAAACATTTTTAGGAATTCAAAAGACATGAGATATTGAGAAAAACTTTTATACATCTCAAGATTTGGAATTTCCGCTTGAGTCCATAAAGATATTCTGTTGTAAAGTCTTTGAAACTCCAAATTCCTCACACATTTTGTGAATGTGACACCATAACTGATTAAAGATAAAAGAAGAATGTGACACCATAACAGATTAAAGATGAAAGGAATTAAAATAATTCAAGGAATGAAAACTCAATCTAACTGAAAATAAATATACTTTAAATATCATGATATATTTTGATTTAATATTATTATATAAATTATTTTTACTGGGTTTTTTTTAAGTTTATGAAAGGAAAAAGCACATTTATATAGGATTTCAATATTTCAATTTCTTTCCTAAAAAGTAAAATAACCCTAGTTAAAAAACGCACACTTCTGCGACACTAAGAATTTTTTTATATATATTGTTGCATTAGAAAATCGAAAGATTTCAATGCATATCAATTAATATAAACATAATCAAACTCACATATATTGTAAAGGAAAAATTTGTATTTTTGAAAATGAAAACATTAGAGAAGTTTATCATAATAAAAGTATCAAATGATATGAGTACACGTGATTAACTATAGAAGTCTTGCTTATAAATATATATATTTGAAACATTAAATGAGACTATATCAATACTTTGTCATAAATCCTTTTTATTAATGATTATAACTAGAATTATTTTATCCAAAAGTTATTTTCTACACCCTTGCCTTATCCAGATTTGGATGAATATATCTCCGGACAAGACATCGAAAGATGTCTTAAAATGACATTTCTCTCTCAGTATTATTAAAATTTTATAAGATGACAATGACAACATAAAATTTTAAAAAATGAAAACATCTCCTTCGTATCCAGTATTATCGTAGTTGTATCTATTTCCGATGTTAATTAATATCTCCGACATCCTCTTGTTTCCTCTACAACCTAAGGTTTACCTTACCATATTTCAGTAAATTTCGTTCAATTCCCAGTAAAAGTATAAACAATGAAAGACACCCATTTTGTCGCATGATGTGTGTCAACTTCTGATCAGCCAGCTTTCTGGCACAGAAAAGAGAGTCTTCCTCTTGCCCTGGGAGTCCCGGGTTCCAGTCCTGGTTCGGGCATGGTTGTTCTTTTTTGTACTATCTGTGAGATATGTAATTGTGCCAACCCACCCCCTGTAAAAAGGGACTTGCGTAAGCAAATGTAGTGAGCAAGTAGCTAAATCTTACTCCTGGACGTAGTTGGAACTACTTCAAAAACAAGAGAAGCTCCTTTCGGCTTAAATCTGCTGCTGTATCAGCAGAGAAGCTTTTCCATGGCAAGTGCCATAAGTTGAACAGCACTTTTGATCATTTACTTTTTTTTAATTTCTTCGACGAATACTCATAACAATAATTTAAAATAAATATTAATTTGTTTAAGATGATTAAGCAAATCTATCATGATTAGAAACAATTTTTATATCGCTATTGAGGTAGAGAATATACATAATTAAGTTTCATTTACATTTTTTTTTATTTTAATGAAATGGTTCTAAGAGACTAAGCAATTAATAGCATCATTTTACTCATTTTTTTAAAGTCCAACCTTATTAGAAAGATACGAACTGCCTTAAGAAAAGATATAGCAACTCAACATGATACAGAATAAATTTAATCTTGTTGATTTTCAAAATTGATAAAAACATTATCTTTATATGCAACTGGATGCAATCAAATTAAACATGTAGCTACAATGAACAGTGCAAAATACAACTATATGTTTCTTTTGGTTTTAATGGAATATATCTCAGAGAATACTAAGTTTTTCCAGCATATTCATGAAATTTGTCAGCAAGTTAACATATTAATAAAAATTTCACAAGACAATTCGAAAAAGGTTTAATAATGTAGTTTTTCCCAGTTATTGCTGTTTAAACAAATTTCTAAACAATTTAAAGAATTTCAAATACAGTAGAATCCTATTTTAATGACACATTTTTGCACACAAGCACCATTGCAATAACATTCTGAAATTCTTAAATGGATAGCCGACTCTCAAACGAATTACCACATTCATTTTACCTTTTCTTGCATTTATCGAGGTATTTTATATAAAAGAGATTTTAATCTTTATTACGATTCGAGGATGTTATAAAAAGTTTCCCATGAATGAATTTAAATCTTTAGCCAAATCTTTAAAAAGAAATCTCTTTTCCTTATATATAATCCCTCTGGAGAATTATGAATTTCCGAGGTTTATAAAAATATTTTGCTGCCCAAACGATAAAGTTAAAGTGTAATTGCTATATATCTCAAATTTATTCCCGCTGAATTCCTGTACATGGCTTTGAGGAGCTTTTAACAGAGCAAAAGTAATGGAGTTTTCGATGTCTTAATGCCTGAAAAGCCTGGGGTTTCCAAGCGTAAGAATACTTCATGCGTTATGTTCTACAAATGTTACGTTTTAAAATGTGTTTTTTGTCCACTTTTGTCACAAAGAAATCTTAAAAAATAATAGTTTTTTTTTCCTGGAAAGTAATCGTTAGATGCTTTTTCAGAATAACTTGTTTTTAAAAGAAATGTTGTTTAGTTACCAAATCGTTCGTTTCATAAAAAATAATTTTAACTTGGAAAAGATCTATTTGCTGAAATTTCTGTCACATTTATTTTACAATTTTTTATTTGTCATGACTTTGTAGTATATAGTAAAAAGAATTTTATTTTTTATCACTTTCAAAAGGAAATATTTAACTTTGCATTAAATCAGGATACTTTAATATTGACGTGATATGATATTTGTATATCTACTCCATTTCAATTAAATTCGGCAATTTCAAAGGAATCCTGAAACATAAGGAATTAATTATACAAAAAAAAACTTTTTTTAAGAAATTTAATTTTAAAAAGTATAATTCTATTTATTGCTCTTTTAAACGAACTTTTATCGTATTATCAACAGCAATTTCTTATTATATCATAAAAATGTCAAAAGTATATATAAGGCAATAATTAGCTGTATATATAAGGCATGCTGTATAAGGCAATAATTTAGTTTTTTAATTAATAACTATTTGTAATGATTAGCAGTTTAATTGAATATGTAGATATCATACGAAAACAATGTTTTATTTTCTAAAATTCTGATTCTTCTTTTTTGTATAAGTTTTTTGTACATTTATTAAACAAAACTGATTTACGATTAGTAAAAACAAAATACATTATGTAATTATATATAATATACTAAATATGAATATAAGGCTTAATGCTTTGAATTTAGTATTATTTTATTATGTCGATCTGAGGTGACGATCTAATTATTATAAAAACAGACATGATATGGTATGTATCAACAGACAATTATTTTTCTGATTGGTGTTTTTTTAGCATGTCTGTATCATTATAGGCATTTCCTCCTTTCTATGTATCCACTATTATCAGTTCTTTCGAATGCTTGGTCACGTACGCAGTGAAATTATCGAAGAGATGTATTCCTTTCAATAAATTATTTCGTCCGAAAACATTGCATATGTCTATTAATAGTCATTGACCTAGCTCCACATATAAGAAGTTAGTGATTCTTTTCTGCATCAAATAAATATCACTAAATTTGTTGCCATATTTATTAACTCTGCAAAATAATTATCAATTGTGTCATCAACTTTTATTATTATCAACTCTGCAAAACCAATTCCTAAGCTACAGTAGTAGCAAAACTAAAATTGCTAGTAGCCATTGCATCCGAATACACTTTATTTCTACAAAAGTCAATATTAACGTCTTTATGAACATTCCTATAATTTATATGAATTTGATATCGTTAGTGTTAATAACCAGTTTTCCTTAATATCAAAATTGTAAAAATAAGAAATATAATTATTTCTAAAAGATACCTTTTAGAGATAATTTTCAATAGTTATGGAAAAAAAATTCTTCATAATTGGTGGAGTTTATTAAATTCAAATAGTCATTTAGGAAGAAGAATTCAATAAAAGCGTATAAATTGTTGAGTTAATATTTATTTTAAGAAGAAAAAATATATAAAGAAGTATTTAGAATTAAATATTTGGCGTAAAAAGTGTCTTTTGTGTATTCCAGAAACTCTAAAAATCACTAAATATGTCATTATTAAATATTTACTTTGGCTGCCGTTTTGAGGTAAGATTTATGATTGATTGGGAAAGATATTCACATTAGCAATGCTAGAGAAAGCACATTACCATGCTAGAGAAATCATTGGCAATTAGCCATGTTAGAGAAAACATTGGCAACTAATCATCCAGTTATACATAACATTGGCAACTAATCATATAGTTATACATAACATAGGTAACTAGTCATGTCAGTTTTACATAACATTGGTAACTAGTCATGTCAGTTTTACATTACATTGTCAACTGTTCATCCATTTCTGCACAACATTGGTAACTAGTCATGCCAGTTCTACATAACATTGGTAACTAGTCATGCCAGTTCTACATAACATTGGCACTTAGTTATGCCAGTTCTACACAAAATTGACATATAACGGTATAAAAATATTACTTTTTGGCAAAAATACTAGAATTTAGCCTTTTTCCTGAAATAGATATATAATCGTTGGCGATTTATTTTGTAATTGATCTCTCCTATGCATTAATGGTATCCAAAAATCGCATTTATATTTTAATACGTTTTTCTCGACCAATTTACACAAAATTTGAAGTTCCAAAATACCATATCAAATATGACATATTTGATTACTTCCTCTCAGCTACCCCTCTTTTTTTGTAAATATTCTGTGGTTTTATATTGTGAACTGCCACTTCTAGCTCAGAAACTTGTTTCATAACTTTTTACCACTGACCCATTCAGCTCACTCCAAGTAAAAAAAATCATGACAATATTTAAACAATCGGACGACAAACTTCTTCCAAACAATTTTTATTCAGAATTTGATAAAATCCTGCAAATTTGATGTAAAAGCCGTATACCAAATTGCGACACTCTAGGGTTTTTGAGTTACCTTTTGTACTGACAGAGAAACAGACAACTTTTAAAAAATTTGTTTTTTGAGCTCATGGAGGTCTAAATCGTTAAGTTTAAGTAAAATTTCGAATTCGAATTTTTGACAATTACTACACTTTCTCTAAATAACGCATATGAGAAAATAAAAAATGAGTTATATTGATCGAATTTTTTTAAAAAAAATGGTCATGTTTTATTGAAACTGATTAATCTTAAATTCCTTTTTTTCAATTTCTTTACTTTTCGTTTGCATAATCATGTGAAAACTCGTATATAAATGTGTAAAGTGAAAATAATTTTTGCACGGAGAAGCTGAATATGTCAGACAATAATTCCTCAGAAACTGCAATGTGTTACTATAAATAAAATAAAGGTGTTTTTTTTTCAAATATTTCAAATAATCTTTCAAATGTTAGAAATTATGCCTGTTAAATATCGTCATTTTCTAGCCCTCATACACTAACTCCTTTTAAAAATATATTACATTTTTTAAAAAAAATATTTGAATTGATGTATTTATCCTCTAGTTATCTTATCTAGAATCTATTTATCTTACTCATTTTTATAATAATTAGTCGAAAAATAAACCATACTATGTTTCTGTATTTTTAATACAACACAGTTTCAATAGGATCTAAAGGAAACTAAATTTTATGATAGAATAGATCGATTTAAAATTATTTATCTCAATACAAAAAAAGGAAAAAAAAAGTAAAACTGAACAGGAAAATAATATCAAAAAATAAAAGAGCCAACGATTCTCTAGAGACACCAAGTAAGGTAAAAAAAAATCGGAATTTTATGGCTATGTGTTTATCCAAAACGTGCTTTCCAAGTGAAACGATTTTGTA
This sequence comes from Argiope argentata, assembly GCA_026289955.1. Classification (NCBI taxonomy): domain Eukaryota; kingdom Metazoa; phylum Arthropoda; class Arachnida; order Araneae; family Araneidae; genus Argiope; species Argiope argentata. Next base: position 555,901 of record JAOUZG010019115.1, on the reverse strand, counting down.
AAGCGGCTCTAAGTACTAAGCGAACATGATCAAACATATATCTTTCAGATGGGAAAATATATGCTGTACATGTTTCTTCGAAACCGACTTATTAATATAGTTTATATGCCATTTTTATTTCCAGATTTAAGCTATTGCTATGATGGAATATAAATGCACCAATGTATAAGAAAGTTATTTTTTTTTGAAATTTCTAACTCATGGTGAGTTATTGGCGTTCATTTTAAGGGATTTTTTTTTCGCTTCTATTAAGAAAAGATTTTTTCGAGAAAGTTAAAAAATTTAGATTTATCTCTCAATATTAAATATAAATTTACAGCCAAATTAAGTCACTCATACTAATTTAAAATATTTAATGACATCTATTTTGTTACATTGCTTTGAAAATGATACCAAATTTATCGAAAATTAATCACGAATGCGTTTTTAAATATTTTATCAACTTTTTTTAATTAAAAAATTGTAAATTACAGATAAGATTTTCATACATATAACTAGAGAAAATTTATCAACTGATTTTAACAAATCAAAAAATGCTAAAAACATTTTTTAAATGAAAAAATGGTGGAAATCTGTGACAATATACGCTTCAAAACCGGATTTTTTACTATTGCGTAGTATTTAAAGATATTCAATAAATTTTTGAATATTATTACAATCTCTTTTACAAAAAAAATGTTCTTACAAAAAAATAAATTTCTAAATGTTCTGTTTAAGCGGGAAATAGAAACAAAACTCCCATTTTAAAAGTTTCAGAATATATTAGATTTCTATGTAACCTGTCAGAAAAAAAGAATATAATTTCCAGGTATGGTTTAGCTACATTAACTTTCCAATTTTAAGGCAACGCTAGTGCTATTTTGGATGGGTCTCGTAATTTATAACTTCGGTCAGACGATGAGGAGGATATCTAGACTGGCATCTTCCTTCTTCTGACTCCCATATCACACAAACTGTAGGACACTTGGTATCGACAGATTTAATGTGTATTGATCCATCTTACATGATGGTTTTTCTGTGGAATCAAATATAGACCTTGAAACAATTGGTTTCAAAGTCAATATCTTACCGCAATAACATCGCTTCCCAATTCTTACAGTAAGAAGACACGTAAATGCAAATTTAATTGAATAGGAAAGATCTAATCATCTGAAAAATTTAAATATCTTAAGATATATACATGCTTTGTAAAGTTATTTCTATAGTAATTCAAAATATGAAGCAATTAATTCGAATTAAAAAGAAATAAGTTTGTAGCTTAACGAAGTGAATTTATAACTTTTATATATTTCCAGTTAGATTTTTTTTTATCAATTCTAATTCATAGAAATCAAATGAATGCTTGAATTTCCAAGGAGACTCAAGAATACTATAAATAATGGAAAATTATTTAATTATCCTCATTTACATAAATAAGTAAATAAATATGGAAAATTTTAAAAGGAAATAAGCATGTTGTGAGTATCCTATTCTGAAAACTACATAAATATCAATAATCTTTTTCTTTAAAACGTGTAAAATTTTAATTTAAATTGTAAATGTTATATTTCCAGTTCTGAAACATAATTTGTGACATTAAATTAAATTGCAGAATATGTTCATTGAATTGCAGAGAAGATCTAGTTCTCAAGAAAGATTAAAATTTATTCAAGAAAGCTCTAAAGTTTAAAAAAAGCTTTAAAGATATGGATTTCACTTGAGAATTAATTTCATAAGAGTCAAAAGTCTAGCATCATTTTCAAAACATACTTGCTGACTTTTTCATAAAATGTTAAAGTACAACTCAAAATGCACTCGCTAAAAGCAATATCAAATTACTTTTGGTCTTTAATTTTTTTCCAGTAAGAGTAACAGAGAAAGGCTTAAAAATTCTTTAAATATCCATAGGTTTCAGTTAACCTTCTATTTCTTCATTCAATATTTATGTTTTTATGCAAATAAAGCATAGAATCCCAAATGATTATAAGTAGAATTTAGAAATAACTTACGTCATTTCAAAATCTATTTTTATACACGCGTCTTTTCTAGAATTGTTCATTTGACTTTTCCTAAAAATTCCCATGAGATCATTCGTAAAATTGTTGCTACTATTTTCAAAATTGCTTTCCATTCAGAGGGAAGAATCTTACATTTATTTATAAAATTTATAGAGTATTTCGGGATTTCAATAGGTATCTTATAAGAAAATTCAAAATAAAAAGCTTCCTTTAAAAATATATCTTTTGCTAATTATTTTTCAAGTTACATTTTTTATTCAACTTAATGATTTATGCTAATAAACTAATATAATTTCAGGAAAATTTTGTTTGGTACTGGTATATATATATACATATAAAGTGATTTTTTCTTTTATTTCGTACTAAATCACATTCTCTGCAACTTTTTAATCTTTCATTATGTTGAAGTTTGTTATATTTTCACTTAAATAACCTCGTTTTCATGCAAAGTTAAAATCGATCAAATTATTCGTTTGGAATTAGAATGTTTAAGAATTAAAATGCTATTGCACTGGAAAAAATAGCTTTATTGCAAATTTTCAATTTTATTAATTTAATTAAGTAGTGTCTAATTAGAAAAATCATTTTTGCTTCTATTGAAAATTGAATGAAAAAGTTAAAACATTGAGAATTGTTCGTACATGCAAAACTAAAAACAATTGAATTCTAAAAATGGAAATGAATGGAAACGAAAATAGAAGACGAAGCACTGTTTCTTTACTTTTCAAAATAAAAAAAATTATAAGAAAAACAAACAAAATAGAGATCTTATCTTGAATCATAAATTACGTTGAATTTTATTTAAAAATATCCAAATAAACCTGTTTCAAAGATTACAAACTTCTTCAATATGTCTTTCTTTTAATGGTAAAATCCTTTTTTGCTCAATTTTGAACTGAAAAAGATTTATAAGAAAAAAGTTCAAAAAAATTCTACACATAATGCTCAGAATAATTTAATTTTTTTTTGTTAAAATGAAAGATAGAAATCATAATTTACCCTCCACAATGCAGAAGGAAGAATATTATTTTACACAGGAAGTAATTATTGGGGGAGCAATGTTCAGATATCCGTTCAAATTCCGATCCAGACAATTGGTAGTTGCGGTGATGTGACAAAAGAACAAGTATTTGTTTTCGAAACAACTTTCTAAAATGGAAGAGACAGGGAACTGTCTGGATGTCTGGGTAACTAATAGGTGCTACAGCAGAAATGGAGATAATAGTGAAATAATGGAATACTTATCTGAACAACAGTTAAACGATTGGAAAGATATTTCTAGCAATTGAGATGGAAATTAATAAAAGTAATTTATTTTTTCCCAACATTATAGCGAATGATTTTAACAGATATATTCAATCGTTAGACAAATGTTATTTCATTTTATAATTCCGATATATTTTTAAAATTTTGAGAAAAATTTTCTATTTTTTACAAAAATGTCTTATATTTTTAATTGTAATTATTAACTTTTTATCGAAGAATAATCTTGGTTTGGCAGTAGTTGTAATCTTATCCCTTTCTAGTAAAAATCCTGTAAATGAATTTTTCATATAAGACATAGAAAAGTTCGGTTTAAGTATCTTATTTGTAAATATTAACTATCATACATTCCTTATCTGCAAGATTTCATTTATTTCTTTTTCCGAAATGTTCCCGCACAACTCTGCCTTGATAAATTATATGCAATTTGGAAATTTGCGAAATTTATCAAACCTTTCTATTCTTTTATTTGATACCCGAAGTTATTTCTTTCCTTTCTTCTGAAAAATACTGGATTCATAATGGTAAATCCAATTGATCTTCTCGAATTTCAGTAAGAACTATTATTATCATAATGCAAGCACCGGCTTTTTAAGTTTCTTTGAAAAATCAAAGAAAGTAAAAGCCAATGTTTAAAATGTGCTATTAACAAAATATATCAAAGATATCAAAGAAACTCTTTTTGTCGTCGTGGAAAGTCGGAACTTTGTAGTGAAAATAAAAGAATCGGCATTGTGCAATGTAAATAAATGCGATTTGGAAGCTTTATCTACTTTATTATCAAAGAAAAAAATCCCTTTACGATAGCATTAACTTATCCTAACCTTCATAACTATTTTGTTAATTAGAAGAAATCGCCTTTTTAAGAAAGAGATATTTATAAGTTATTATTATTAATTTTACTGTTTATTAATTATAATCATTAAAAAGAAAATATATGGGAAATATATACAAACTTATATGGGGAGTTATATAAAGATAATATCTAGTATGTTTATGGAAATAATATAGGATTTTGTCTTTCAATATTTTGAACTTTTAAAAGATGAGTTAAAACATTCGTATAAAACTAATATACAAACTATTTAATATCTCATATCTTGTATATCTAATAATACAAGATATCTCATATCTTGTATAACTAATAATACAAGGTATCTAATATCTTTAGCATCTAATTTATTACATAAATCTAATATCTTTTTCGATATATTCAAACTATTTAAAAATAATGCCTTCAAATATTCTTTATTGTTACGAATGCGTGTTCTTTGTAATTATAAAAGATATATTGATAATAGAGGAATTCCAGAATTAAAAATTCAAAATAAAGTTTAGGAGTTGTAAGGTTTGGTGTTTGTTCTCCTCATAGTAGTAAAACGATATATTTTTTTAATTTCTGAAATCAAATGATAGCATTTCTTGAATAAATTAAAGACTTAAGCGATCAATTACTGATTGACACTTGTTGATGATTTGTAAAAGAAAGAATCTCTCAGTTTGAAATTTTTTGAAAATAACTTAAATTTATACTTTCTTTTATAATACTTTGGATTATTTCGGAAATTAATAAAGTTTCGATTTCTTAAAATAGGATTTAGTGTGAAAGGGAACATCATTTCTGAGGAAGTAATACGGAGAATATTGATGTTCGATTTTAAATAAGTTGTATTATGTGCAAAACTTTCGCTTCTACATATATCAAGTGGAAGATGATTTGATAATGAATGATTCATTTGGCGTTTTAAGGACTAGAAATATCAGAAAGATCAAATGGCTTCTTGAAGTTATGGATATTATTTGAAGAATTAAAATTAAAGATAGAGAAATAAAAGAAATGAATTGAAAACTTAAAATAATCAAGAAAGCTACTGTAAAAAAATCTACTTTTTAAGAAAGATTTTTAATGACAATTCCTTCTTTATATGGGATTTAAAATAATGTTTTAGAACTATTTTTTAATGTTTTGTTTTAAAAAATACATATGAACAATTTGTCATTTAAATTACAAATGATTTAATTAGGGATAATATATGTATGTAACGTTATTCAGGGTGAAAACTCCTACTTGTTAAAAGTTTTGAAATTCTTATCGATAAAAATGTGGCCGTTTTTCGTAGATGTGTGTTTTTGTAGCGATTCAATTATGATTACATTTTTTAAAAGCAATAATTCAATTGAATTAATAAAATATACAGAACATTTCAAACCGTACAAACTTTCGTAATGTATTAGAATTTAACATTTTGCTCCAAAAAAATCAAGATAGTATAATTTGAATTCGAATTATATAAAATCAAAAAATAATTTACTTAAAATCTACTTAAAATCAAAAAGTAATTGCAAAGATTCATAGTTAGATAAATGATTTCTAATGACTCTCAAAATGACTCATTAACAAGTATTTAAGATTCAAAAGGTCTGAAAGTATTTATTCCCTAATTGGAAGGACGATTATAGTTATTAGGTAGAAAAGATGTGTTATTGCAGAAATGATTGCAAGTATTAAACTTCTGATTGTTCATTTATAATTCTGTTACAGTCTTTTGAGAATAGGGATACAAAATACTTTTACTCACCGCAGAGTTAATTTCAAAATCAATAATCGTATATTCTGAAGTAAATAATGCAAAATTATTATATAATTGAATTTTTCAGGAATTCATGAAATGAATTAATATTTATATGAAATTTAAAATGTAAATTACGAGATTTCAACAATTTATTCTTAAGTATAAATGTTTAAATTTCAATTCAATAAAATTGTTGATCAAATTGTAATTATGTTTTGAATGTTCTTCGCTTTACTTCATAATAAAATCTCAAGGTAATTATTTTTGGAAAATTTATTACCATTTACTGCTGTGTTTACTTTTAATTTGTTCTTATTTTCGTTTAAACTTTTGAATACTGACACCATCATTAAGAAAGAATATTTATTGGTTAATTTCCCATTTTCTTGGTGATTTCCATCATAGTTTTCTCAAAACAATCTAGGAAAAGATTTGTAATAATATTTGTTTATTGTTAAAACATAGATGTAAAATATAGAATTGACGTCATTTTCATGATATCTAAAATATTATGTTATATAGTTTTATTGAAAAGAAGATATTATTTAATAGAACGGAAAGTTTTAAAAGCAATATATTTCTGAAAAGAAATTCTTTTGAAATTACAACGGACCGATTGTAAGTATAGGCTGTTGATTAGACATAAATAGCAAGAATGCAAGTAGAAATACTAAATAACATTGAAATGAAATTAGTATTTAAGCTATATCAATTCGTATTTGGTCAGGATCAAGAAAATAAATGCAGTTTCCTTTTTAATTATATTTTTCCTGTTATAGTAAGAAAGTAAAAACTAAACAAGTCTATTTTTTTAAATCTGGAAATATGCATAGACTTAAAGATGGATTACAGTCAAAACTAGTTCTTATTTATTTATGAAAACCATTTAATAAGCTATTTTAATCCATTTTGATAGTAAATTAATTAAAGTAATCAAAAAATGAAATAAAAATGGAAAATCTCTCTCTCTCTCTCTCTCTCTCTCTCTC
>JAOUZG010019115.1:527851-538781 GCA_026289955.1 Argiope argentata | reverse complement strand
TGTGTGTGTGTGTGTGTGTGTGTGTGTGTGTGTGTGTGTGTGTGGTGGGGGGGGTATTATTGTTTAAATATTTCAATTAAGTGAGAACAGGTTACTTCCGACTACACTTAATATGTCTCAAAATATTTAAATATATTATGCATTTTGTAAACAAATATGCATAGATATATGCATAGAAATTTGACTTATATTCGTATTCTATGTATATATAGTTACCTATAACTTTGACCATTTATCAGACTAATGCATGCTAATTTTCAAGTGAAATCAATGCTGTTAACTTAAGTCAGAAACGAGCATCTTGAAATAATTTGCATTGCTAACGACTTCCAGAACTTCATTGTGTAATTTGATGAAAGCGTCTGCTCGTTTCGCCGTAAAGAGATTACAGCCTTTCCATCAAGTATCTCTAACACCTATTTGCATTAGGACAGTTCGATAATCTACAAGGTCCCTTAATTTCCTGCAATACCTCTAGAGATTTTATTTTTGCAGAAAAGTCCTTTATTCGAAGCTTTAATCCATAACTTCCAATTTACTGTTGACAATCATTTAGATAAAAAGTATACTTAAAGCAAAAAAGTATCAAAAAAAATTATTGATTTTCGCAAGAATTAAAGTCATATTCTTCACCTTAGCGTGAAAAATTCAGAAATCCTTTTATTTTACTGATTGACCTACTACTTGTTAATCTCAATTTTCATTACAAACTGCTAAAACTACATTGAGAGTATTAAAAAATCAATTTAATTTAATCAAAACTTAACTTAGTTTAATTAAAAATTAATTAACTTATTAGCTGTTTTATGAAATAATTTTTTACCAAAAAATCCTTGGCTTATCATTGCTATTCTATAAACCAATTCTTATTTTGCTTAATTTTATTTGTTTTATAAATTTTTAAAATTTTTACGGACTTTTTGCCCACTGACTATTAATAGGAATTAAAAGTTAAAGCATTTTCAATTCCTTTATTCGATTTTTTTTCGTCAAAACTTTTATTAAATGATCTATAATTCAATTTATCAAACATTATTAATATCGATAATTCATTTTTAAGATGATTATAATAATCAGTAGAGAATTCAATCGAAAAGAAAACTGAAAACAATAAAACTATAAATAAAATAAGATTTATTGGTCACAACATCAAATGACTGTTCTGCTTTTTGTTTCAAGGGAAAAAATTAAGCTTCATGGCTATTTGTTAGTTAATATGTTCGTTGTAAACACTGGAAGGGGGCATGTAACCTGATATCGTGTTTCACAAAATAAATCCGTATCTCTCTCAATACTTTCCCAATACCTAAAATGAATAAACTATTCAGGAATCATTTTTCACTCTGTCGAAAAATCAGTATTTTCTAAAATTTTCAGGGCACCGAACCCCCTCAAAAATTCTGAGAAAAAGAATGCCTGTGCCTACTTTACTCTTAATGCTCTTCACGTTATGAAATGAGACAAAAGTCTTTTTATAAACCTCAAAATAGGTCAAAATTAATCAAAATAATCCATAACGTTCCATTCTATATGAAACCTAATTTATACTTCTAATCAATTATATCATATTCATTAAAATAATATGAAACTTTAGCTTTGTATGAAGGAAAAGGTAGAGCGTTTTGCCATACTTGATATCACATTGAAGAATTTCCCTTTTTTAAAAATAATAATTATAATACGCGAACTTACGTCAACTAATAATGATATTTTAGCAAATCAATCAATCATGTTGTTTAAAATTGCCATCATATAAAATTGGAATAATTGATTTAAAGGAAGAAATGATAAAATATACGAATATTTAATAGACTAGTTCAATGGACATTATCAATTGTTTGAAAAAGATGAAACAGAGAAATGCGACACACTTTTGTAATTAAAATTATCCTGGAATCATTTTATAATTGAATATCGATCAAATGAACAAATACCTTTTGGACATGCAGAAAAATATATTAAAGATAATTAACCTGAATAAACAAATTTCATTGTTATTGATTTGTGTTTTCTTTTTATTTTGAGAAATCTGGAATAAAAGAAAAATATTTTCAAAGCCAAGTTAAAAATATTTTTTAATTAAAATTATTTTTTTATTTTTCCAAAAAGTAATTGCGCATGAATATCCATTTAAAATTACTTTATTATAAGAAAATATTAAAATATTTTATATTATTACATTAACTGTTAAGTGAAATAATATAAATTTAATAAATTTTTAAATGAAAAATCTTTTAAAAAGAGTAAAAGTTTATATATATATATATTTCAAATTTGTCAATGTATTATTAAATTAAACAAATGAAAATAAATTACTTTGAGTTGAGTAATTCCAGCTACAGAAATATATTAAATTTGTTCTTTAAACGTAATCACATGACAATTTTGTTTTTTTCATTTGAAATTATTAAATTATAATATTATATTTAATGATTTTATTCTTTACTTCCATGCAATTTATTTTAATATTTAGTTCAGTAATTTTCAAAGTCACGAGCCTTTCATCTACTCCAAATGAGTCATTTTGAATCGTAATTACTTTTTTGACATATATATTTTGTTTCTTTGAAATTTTCTTAATATATTAAAAGTAAAAGTTTGCTGATGAAACAAATAAATATTATGAAACGGCTGAAGAAAGTTTCATTTTAAATATATATTTACTGGGGTTTTTTTCTGTTTACTAAGGTACATTGATATAATTATAAAATGGAGCAAACGCATAATGTAAATTTATACAGAATTTCCTATGGTGAAATTTCCAATCCGGAATTACTTATGAAATTATTTTTTTAACTACATGGAATTCTATTTCAAAATTTCATTTAATATGAGATCGGGCATTAAAGGAATATGATTCTCTAAAGTAGATTTTAAGATAATTATATCAGGTTTTATATTTATAATACAAGGAAGCTTAAAAATTTCTTTTATAAAAATTCAAACTTAAACTTTAATTTAACAAAACTTTGTATTAATTTCTCTCTCTTTTTTTACCATTAAGATGCTAAATATATTCGGTGTAAGAATAAATAACTGTAAAGAGAGAAGGAAATGATTCAAGCATAATGTACAATAAATTTAATTAGAAGTTTAATATAGTAGTTTCTAATTTATTAATCTTAAATTATAAATTATTTATATAAGCATTAAAGAATACTTTTGTTACATTTTTTTCTGAAATTCACTTCCAAATAGCCTCACTCCAAATATCATCAGAATGGTAATTAATTGAATTAATTATAGTTAAGTTCTGAAAATACTTAATGGTATACTGGCATCAAAAACATGCAATTTTGCGAAATTCGACTGGCCATGTGTGAAAAATCGACGTAAAAAACTTCATAATTACTTACAGGAAATATATCCATTTAAATAAAAGAGCATAAATTTATAATTCTTATTATTGAAAAAAAATCACTTATCCATAATGGAAAAGTTAGCTAAAAATTCAAAAACATTAATTACTTTAATATAATAGATTAACAGTTTAAGCAGGGTAGTAAAATTTTAAATAAACATATACTTGTTTAATGCATATCATCGAGGATTCCTGCTAGGAATAAGCATTAAAGTGCAACGTAAGTAAAACTTTACAAAAGAAACCTTTTGTAAATTTCCAGGGTAATAATAATAATAATAATAACGGGAAGAGAATAAATATTCTAAATGGGATGCTAACTTCCATGAAATGTTCTTTAGGCAGCATCAAAATGGTCTAGACATTCGTGTAAAATCCTAGAAAAGCAGACCCATTTCTCACAAAGCACTTGAACTTTTTCTATTTCCTAGTACTTACAAGATAGTTGGTTTAAGGGACCATTTCAGGGAAGGAGAATAAGGTTTTGTGAGTAGAAAAGCCTGAAAATAATAATTTCCTCCATGTTTCCAGTCAGCGCATGGATTTATAGTAGATTTATACACCACATTTAATGTCGGAATTTCCATTGGTATCTAGATATTGTTAAAGAAATGGCAAAAATTAAATTCAGCATTTGAAACGATAGCTTAGATTAATTTTTAGTTTTTTTAAAGAACGAAAGAAGGTATCCATATACTGTGAGCGTGCAATTTAAACCTGATTTATTTTTTATTGTTAAGCTCAATTTTAGTCGTTACAATTTACCACATAAAACCAAATGTATTTAGTTTAATTTATAATCATACTGACTTTCTTTTAAAAATAATAATTTTAAAAATAAAAATTATTATTTAGGATAGAGTTGCTAACTTATGAAAAAAATGAATCAAAGAAAATCTTTTTCGTTACATTGAAAACTATAATCATGCCAAATTTCCTTCAACAATAATAATTTTAATTAGGAAAAAGATATTTATAATCTAGTTTCTTACTTAAGAAAAATAATTTATGTAATTGGGGAGAAACTATTTTCTATATTTAAAACAAAAAGCATTTAGGTCAAATTATGTTAATGCTGCCTTTCTTGCGACGATAATAATGTCAAAAATAGAAATATTCATTTTTGATGAGGTTGATAGATAACTTTATTCGTTACATTTAAAACCAAATACATTTAGTTTATATTATGGTCAAGTCGATTTTTCTTAAAAAATGATAATTTAAAGAACAGAAGAAAAAAATTATGTTGGAGTTTTCTTATCATAAAAACAATTTATATAATCGAAGAGAATTTATTTGCTATATTTAAAACCAAATGCATTTAGTTCAAATTAGGATCATGTCAAGGTGCATGCAAGAATAATAATTTTTAAAATATTTTTAAAAAAACTTTGGATGTATAAAAAAGTAACTGGATTTTCCTACTTCAGAAAATAATTTATATAATTAAAAAGAATTCATTTAGTTAAAAAGTATGTATTTATTTAGTTTTGATAGATATCATTCTATGAGTTTAGAAACAACTCTATAAGCCTTTTTAATAAAAAACACCCTGATAATTAAAAATTCGATGTGTAGGCTACGATAGAATCTCTTCTGCATCTTTCACTATAAAAAAATTAAAAACTCTTTTTTTTAAAAAAAAGCATGGTATTTTTTAACAGAGTAAATAAATACTCTCTTTACAAATGTATTAACGAGGAACTTATAACCTACACAGCTGTGTTAATCGTTTTCAATAACATGTTCTATAAAAACTTCAAAAAAACTAATATCTTAGTAATATATAGTGTGGAAAAAGGTAGTAGATGTATAAAATACATGTTTATATATAAAACATTTCAACTAAAAGATGCCAATTGCAACTGTAAAAATGGTTAAGCAAATTTTCTGACAGAAATGTATCATTATTTTGATAAATAAACCAAAATGTTTGTGGCCAATTCTATTACTAATCCATAAAGCCAGAATTTAATTAAGGCAAAAATAGCATACCAAAAATCTTATTTTTAAATATGATATTCTTAAAATAATGTAAACTGTTAAGATAACATTCTACGATCTTATTAATGCTGTCCACGATTTTTTTTTTTTTGCTAAATTACATTTTTAAAGATATATAATGCAGTTTCCAATAACAAAAACATCCAAGAGAAAGCATTTTTGTTTGCCGAAATTTAAATAAAAATATCAAGAACATCTTTTTCTTCAATAGACAAAATTTTGAATTTAAGTATGAAATTCTTATAACTCTGATAAAAATGTTTCTCCTTCGGTTAAATTTATGAAAATAATTTTTGAATTAATGAAGGGTGATAATAATATGAGGCATCCTTCAAATTTTTCAACAAATAAATATAGTAAACTAAATTATATTTAGTAAAAGATGTATCGGTGTTACTTATGGCACTTGTCTATGGACAAGCCCCCCGCTGATATATCAGCAGATTGAAGCCGAAAGGAGCGTCTCTCGTTTTTGAAGTAGCGCCAACTAGGGCCAAGAGTACGACTTGGCTACACACTCAACACATTCGCTTGCACAGCCCCTTTTTACAGGGAGGCACAGTCACACATCTCACAGATAGGACACAGACAAACAACCATGTCGAACCCGGGACTCCCAGAACACTAGGAAGACGAGCTACCTCTGTGCCAGAAAGTCGGCACTAAAAGATATATTTTAATGATATGAGAAGAATCGTTTATATAAAACTTGATTAGAATTGAATTGTAAAAAAAAATTGCATAAAAGAAAAATCATACCTGATCGCATATGGAAAGAATAATTTTCTATAAAACCAGAAAAAAAGAAAAACCAATAAAATTTTCAATTTCACTTCATTGCGCTGTTTTTACAATTTTATAAAAGGGTAAATTGTAGTATATGGAAAGAATAATTTTCTATAACACTAGAAGAAAAGAAAAAAACAATAAAATTTTCAATTTCGTTTTATTTGCGGTGTTTACAATTTTATGAAAGAGTAAATTGTAGTAAATTATAAAATATGGTGACAATTGCTGCCCAATTTCGACAACTTTATTCTTGAGAAGTGTTCTCCAAATTAGAAGTAGCTGATTTCGAAATCGTTTGGGAACACTTTTTCGGGATAATTTTTTCCTTGAAACCAGAAAACTTTCTACACTTCCAAATCAATGAATGGTTTTAGTTTTACTTTTCCAAAGGCGGATTACAATTTTCTTTTTTTTTTCTTTATTTGCTTTTAGATGTATCCCGTGAGATGCTTTAACTGAAGTAACCCAGGAGTAATGTTTGTTTGTTTTTTTCGATTTTTTAGAGGGGAAAAAATACAGTATCGCAAAAACATCAATTTCTCTTTCCTTGGATATTGGTTCTAGTGGTGAGAGTATTTTTATTACCAAAAAAGAATTTAAAGTGAACATAAATTTTCCTATTGGTATTCCTCAGTTTCATAGACAAAAATACTATTGTGATATTTTAGAAAACATTTTGCTTTTGCGTTTTTAAATAACACTAATTTAAAATTTAATTCCTTATTGATTCTCTTATCAATTATTTTATGTGTAATTTAATAGTCCTCTTATCACCTTAAGAGAAGAAACATTAACCCTAAATTAATGTCTATTTTCACATCATATCCATATTTAAATGCAATCTCAAAATTTACATCAATAGAAACCTTTATTTGTTGTTGTTACTAATAACACTTGCCAAGAACAATACCGCCAATGCATCAACGGGTTTTAGCCAAAAGAATCGTCTCTTGATAAAATTTCCTGAAGATTACACCCACCGGTTTCAGATGTTGTTGTTACTTATGCCATTTTAGATGTTGTTGTTACACTTGGCATAGACAAGCTCCCCGCTGATACAGCATCAGATTTAAACCGAAAGGAGCTTCTCTTGTTTATGAAGTAGGGCCAACTAGGGCCAAAAGTATGATTTTAGTTACACACTCATTACATTCGCTTTCACAGCCCCTTTTCATAAAGTGGCACATTCACACTCATCACAGATAAAACACAGAAGAACAACCACGCCCTATTCAGGACTCTAACCCGGGGCATCCAGATCACGAGGAAGACGCCCTACCTCTGGGCCAGGACGCCGGCTCTACTTTTATTTACATTCATGAAACCAAAATAAGATTCATGTTATAAAATTTAACATTCAACAATAAAAAGGATACTTATTAAATGTATTAGAAAAGGATCTTTAAAGAACTTGTTTTCTCTGGCCACAATATAGTAGAATTCCACAGAATTTTACTAGAATTCCACGTTGTTCTTTTATCATGTGAAAACATGATTTTGTTTTTCGTTACGGAGATTTGAATAACTGAAATTCGAAATCATGGAAGCAATGAGCATAAAGGGCAACAATCATCAATATCTGCTTTTACCAGTACTTTTCGGAACTCAATAAATATTAATTAAGACAAATAATGATGCAAAAAAATAATAATGCTCACATGATAACTTGAAATTTGAGAAAGTAGATTTGACTTTCCTTTTTTCTATTTTCTTTTATTTATTTTTTTAATTTCATTTTATATTCCATTCATTGGTTTGTGTTGTTTCCCAAAGGTTATATTGATTTATAACAATTCAAAATATCCTACCAACATTGCTTAGTATTATCTTTCCTAAGCATTTACTACTTTTTAATTCCAGAAACATTAAAAAAACAGTAAGATTCTACTTTGAAAACCAATAAAATTTTCTCTTTTTTTTTCTTGTTTTTTCCTTTTAATTAACTGATTCAATTTGGCATCATAATATATATATTCAAAAACATGAATATTTAAATATGAATGCATAAATAATAATAAATAATATATTTTTGGGGTATATAAACCACAAGAAAAGTTATAAAAATAACTTTACTGTATTTAAATGTTAGATAGAAATATTTTAATTTAATTAATCATTTGGATCAAAATTTAAAAAAGTATTAAAAATGTTTAATATTAAAATTAAAACTTAACAAACTATATCTGAATGAGAAAAAAAAAGTAAATCGATGATAAATTGAATAAACATTCTCCTAATTCTTAAATACTGTAGCAATTTGGTTTTGCTTTTTTTCTTGATATTTGGAGGTACTACAAGGCAAATAATCGTACCTGAAACTACCAAGTTTTGTACAACGTATTTTGGAGGATGGCAAATTTTGGCTCTCACCAATTTTTGTAAAATATTAACTTTTAGTTTTATCTTAAAATAAATTTCTAAATTACTTCTATGCGAAATACAGGTTTTTACTAGACTGATATCAGTGGAATTGAATTTCCTTCTCCTACATTGGCGCCATTTTTCTTTTCTAATTTTATGATTTTTTTTTAAAAAGAAGATTATACACAATACATAATTTCCATTATTGTAACTACTATTTTCATTGTTGAAACACAAAGACACCTTTTTCATTGTAAATGGGCATAGTTAATTTTTTCTTTAATTTTGTCTCTCCTTTAATAAGAAATTCAAAATTTATATTTTCTACTTTTTCTTCAGCAATACTGTTCTGATTTTCTTTCGTTTTTGTTTTAACAATTATTTTTGGATTATGTTGCCATCTTCCGTTTTCATAAATTAGGAATCAAAACTTTCAGTTGAATAGAAAAAAAAATCCGAAAATAATTCGGCTGATAGATTATTAAGCTTGTATTTTTTTCACAAAATATTTTGTTCTAGCTAGCGGTAGTTTGCCAGCACATGCTTTTAAGTCTGAAATAACTTGCGTATTTCGCACTTTGAAAGATATTTAATTTAACATTATGCAGTTAGAAATCATATGGTTTCGATTATAAAATCGAGAAATTCGACTCAATCAGAAAAAAAATTGAACGGAAATATCTAGAAAATGTTAACATTAAGCGGGTTAACTCCTAAATGGAAATTCAAATTTTTATGTTAAAGAAACTTTGAAGATGAAATTAGAGTTAAGACTTTCATATTACGAGCTATTAATATTCCTAAGAAAATGCTGGTAAGAGAAACGCATAGTATGCGATAAGCTCATGATAACGTGCTCATAATAACATTAGCTTAATCACTCATTACTAAATATGTTAGCGTTTCTTTCAAACTAATTCAACACATGACATAATAGATGATATAAAACATTGGTTGAATTTTTGATGTACAGTAATAACCAAAATTCTACTGACATTAATTTATTAATCGTATCTTTTCCGAATCAAATTATCTAAATTAAAGAAGAATCAGTCTTAGTAAGTATCTCATCAATCAAGGAAAAGCAGTCTGAGATAAAATTTAATTCCATTATATTTATTAAAGGGGTTTTGTAACTAAAGAATTACATATTTCATAAATCAAACAATATTTTCTCTAGAACTAATGAAGATATATTATGGTTATGTATAATACAGTTTTGGAAGCTAATTCTATATCATTTAGTTTATAAACAGATATTACATTTAATATCATTTATATGCCCCAGTATTCTATTATTTGTAATTAACTTACATGAAATTCAGTTTTAATTTTTAAATCTGATGGACAATTTGAAAAGGGGCACGTAATTATGAATTGTTTCCACAAAAATTTAAAATGAATTGGTTATTTAATTTTATTTTAAACAAAAGTAAGTATGGATTTCTGTCTTAATTTTGGATTACTTGGTTTACAACTAAGGAAAAGAAGCAGTAAGATAATCCAAGAAAAAAAATTTTCATATGTTATTTCTACTGTTTTTTTTGTCATGTGATAACATGATGTTGTTTGGTTAGTAGGTTTTGTTGTCTCCGAAATTTACAGGCAAAAAATAAAAACTATGGGCTGCCGGAAATAGCTGATTGAAGATTTTTTTACCTGTTTTTACTAGCATTAAGTATTATGTATTATGTATGCCTATTGTTGTTGTAACTTATGGCACTTGGCATGGACAAGCCTCGCTGTCACATCAACAGATTCTAATCTGGTAATATACGTCTCTTGTTTTACAAGTAGCGCCATCTAGGGCCAAGAGTACAACTTAGCTACACACACGTCACAATCCTTTTTAGGGAACAGACTTCATTCATGCAAATTCATTCATACATCTCAGATAGTAATTTACACCTGAACAGAGAAGTACTGGCTCAGAGAAGACCTCAGAGCCAGTACCCACAGTGGTATTAACTCTCGACATGGAGGACTTTGAAACCACGAAAGATATAACGATCGTCAACTTCCACACACTCAGGAAATCTTTCAGCTGGTGAGTTTCGAATTCGTAACCTAAGGAGTACGAGTCCAACATTCAACCAACCGAGTTATCAGGGCCCCTAAAAGGGTATGTATGCTTTTTTGAAAACATATGCTTTCTTAAAAGTTGGATATGCTTTTACGAATATTGTGTTACTATACATTTTTAAAATGCTGCCAAGGAACTATGAGCTGTTCTTTTATCTCAAATAGCTGTTCTTTTAGCTGTTCTTTTATCTCAAATTCGGTCGAGCTTCCAAACTTTGTTGACCAGGCAGAAAAAATGAAAATGGGAAATATATATATATATATACATACATACATGCATACATATATAGATAGATAGATAGATAGATAGATAGATAGATAGATAGATAGATA
>JAOUZG010019115.1:513070-527841 GCA_026289955.1 Argiope argentata | reverse complement strand
ATAGATAGATAGATAGATAGATAGATAGATAGATAGATAGATAGATATAGATATAGATATAGATATAGATATAGATATAGATATAGATATAGATATAGATATAGATATAGATATAGATATATATAGAGAGAGACCGTTAGAGAAATCTCGTGATTGTTTTAAACCTGTTTAAACAGGTTAATGACTTAAATTATTAAATTAAGGTAAATAAGACCTATAAAGTAAAAATGTTCTCCCATGATAATTTGAAATTTACTATATAAGCTTTCTTTGTCATTTTATTTCTTTTTTTGTTTGTTTGTTTTTTTAAAAAAATCTTATATTCTAATGCTAACACTTTTCATATCTAATATAATTTTTCACATTTAATCAATCTTGTAAATTTATTATTGTTCTATCCAAATTTATCAAATTTTATTTAAATTAAACAGTTTAAATCAGTACAACACTAAAATATCCGTCACCCGATCGTTTTAGTGCTATAATGTCGATACCGGAGCATGTTTATTTTGTTCTCCTGTCCGCATTTTTGCAGGTAATTGAAAATTTGTTGTGGCTGTCATTTTCCATGGTCATTACACAGAAAAATATTTGTTATTCTAGGTTAAAAACGAGAGATTTTACAACTAAATATTCCTAAAACGTCCAATGGTACCGTTTTGACACCATAGCAGTTTATCATTAAGGATAGCTGTCGTACAACAAAAAGTGGATACCCTTAGTAAAACAAACTTCCCTAAGTACTATCGCACATTTATTTGGTCTTGACTGCTGCTGTGTTATTGGTTTCTCAGCGGAAATGAATCAATTATACTTAAATTGTTCTGTCTAAGTATTTCGCTACACAGCGTTTGCTTATGTGTTCATAAAAAAGTTTTCATTCGATTTTCGATAGTTCTGTAGAGAAGACACCCTTAAAGAATGGCTCGTAGAAAAGATCTTAGCACTGATGAAATTATAAATTTGTTGACAGAACTTCCTGAGAAAGAATCAGACTGTCTTTTTTCTAATTTAGATTCCGATGAAGACATAAAATTGCGTGAAAGTTATTCATATGCATCTAAAGGAAGAGCAGATGAAATTGATAATATTCCAGTAATAAATACTGAATTTAAAGGAATTAAAAATTCGCTAAAACAAAAAAGTGAGAAATGAAACAGTGAAATGCAAAAGCAACTAAAAAATTATGACTCATGCCTGACAATATTATGTGGTAAATGCACAGGAAAAGTTTAATATCACTGCATCCATTGGAAATCAGGTATGTTCAAAATACAATGCATAAAAACGATAATTAATGATTAAAAAACTCTCAAAAACTACAATTTTGGTTTTTATGCTAATATTTATGAGTAATTTTATTTTATTTCATTTTGCAAGATTTTTTTTGTTTTGTTACAGTTTTTTATGATATAAAGAGTCATAATATATGATAATAACATACGATAATATTGAAAAAATCTTAAAACTAAACCCTACTGAGCAGTAGTCTTGTAATTATTCAGTTATTAAAATGTATTTATTTATTTTATATCGTGGTGTCGAAAAGGCACAGTCGAACGTTTAAGGGTAATCGAAAGGACGGACTTTATAGAGTTAAGTTTATTTAAAATGAATTTCATGTAAATATTTACAAGCGAAGCAATACCCTTTTGGACGGAAAGTTCTTTTTTTATACAAAAGTACTAGTAAAAATGCTCTCAGATGTTAACTTGTGTTCCAAAAGAAAACAGTACACCATTTTGTGGATATATAATTGAACGATATTCTTACAAATTGAATATAAAGATACATTTTAAATGCAGTCATATACTTCACTTGTATTTACACATATTTTTTATAGATTCCTTCAATTTTCACTACTTTTGTTTTATCAAAAAAACAACAATTATTCGATCAGAGGACAAAAATTTCATCAAAAATAATAAGAAAGCTTGAAAAATTTAGCACCAACACAAGAAAGTATATTCTTGTAAGTGAAATTCCATGGTTCCATCTAAATGGCAATAGAATGCTGTTAAGCTACTGCCTGCATACACCATTTAAAGAAAAATATCTCAATATTTCATTTAAATAAAAAATTACATTTATTAAAACGTATCCAAGTGGTCAAAATCTCAGTACTCTTGTTAACTGCAGTAAACAAACATTGACCATTTATATTTGCGATATTTTACTCATAAGAAAAAAAAACTTTCAATATACCAAGCATATTTGAAAAATATGTAGAAATAATTTAACAAGAATAACAACTCCTATTATTCTTGACAATTCAATGGTTCCAAGAAAATTCTTATTTCTTTCAGCATATTTCTGAAATTTTTGTCCATGTGCGAAAAAAAAAACTGTACTTGATTTCCCCCGGGATATTCAAATAATTTTCTCCCTCACAAAAAGTTTTAAATTCAAAAGTAATGTTGATAAAATATATAAAGTTTTCCTGGGGTGAAATTCATATAAATAAAACTGGTTTCTATCTTTTTGGGACGAAAGGATAGAAACCGGATGTCGGAAAACATTCTTTCGAAGCTTACATTTCCTTGGGCGTCTTGTATAGATAATCTTTTTTAATTCTCTTTGGTTGTTCACAGCTGGTTTCTCAAACTGTCTGGAAGAAAATTATATATTCTTTTCACCGATATAAGGGAAGTTTGAGCCAAAGCTAGAGAGCTTCGATACATCAGGTAACAAGCTTGAAATGCCCAAAAGACTTTCTTGTACAATGGAATACGTACCTAATTTAGATACTTTACCAAAGTTCCTTCATCATGGTGTCTCAGTAGTTTTTTAGGTAAATGTCACCATACCAGTTTTTTTATACAAAGTAGATAACATCTGGCAATGACTAATCTTCTTTCTCCTTATTATATCCAGTCAATGTTATAAATATAAGAAACTAGTCTTTCACTCGAAGATTCTCTTTGTATCGACATAGTATTGAGTATATTATAATATCTTTACTGAGAATTAAAGTATCTTTGTTATATGTTTCTTTCCCTTGAGCACATTTCCTTTCTTTTAAATGTTTAACAGAAGGAATTGTAGTATCTCTGTTATATGTTTCTTTCCCTTGACCACATTTACTTTCTTTTAAATGTTTAACATAATAAGTTATAGTATCTTTGTTATATGTTTCTTCACTTGAGCACATTGCCTTTCTTTTAAATGTTTAACAGAATAAATTATAGTATCTTTGTTATAAGTTTCTTTCCCTTAAGTGCATTTCCTTTCTTCTAAATGTTTAACAGAATAAATTATAGTATCTCTGTTATATGTTTCTTTCCCTTGAATACATTTAATTTCTTTTAAATGTTAAACAAAATCAATTTTCACGATAATGAATTATCCTATTGATTGAATAAAAATATCCATTCAATAAATGTAAACAAACTATTTTAAATAAGGTATTTAACATGACTTTTACTTTTAAAAAGTCCCATTTAAAGGTTAAAAATAATAGAATATTGTAGAAAAGAACTTTTTTTCTATATTTATAGCTTGGACTTTTATTTTTATTGTGTCACTGAAATTTGTTCATCATTTGTTAATGGTCGCTGTAGTCTGGTTGGTGGAGTGTTGGACTCGTATTCCTTATGTTGCGAGTTCGAACCTCTCCGACCGAAGATTCCCCGGGTGAGGTGGGCGAGCAATCGTTAAATTTGTTGTTGTTTACAAATTCCTTCATGTCGAGAATAATACAACTGGGGGCCCTGAGTCAGAGATGATCGTTACACGTTCCAGATCTAAATTGCGATCTGTGGATGAATGAATAAAATCCGCCCCATAAAAAGAATTGTGACCTTTGGTTATCTAATTCATACTCTTGACACTATTTGACGCTACTGGACAACGAGAGGCAGTCAATCGGTTTAAATCGCTGACAGGCCTGTCAGCGGGCTTGAAAAAGTGCTGTAAACAACAACAAAAAGTACAATTATTTGTTAATTGAGATCATAAAGATTTCAATCAGAAACTATCATTTTTGATATGATTCTGATTGAAGTTGTAATTTCATTGAAAAACTTTTACGCATTTACCAATCTATCCATTACAGTAAATTCCAAATAAATGAAATCAGTACATCAGAAATTCAGTAATATATTATATACAATTGAGGATTTCTTTGCTATTAACACTTCTGAACTTTTTGATGTAAGTATTTGAATTCAGAATAGATCATTTAGCCACGGTCAGGATTAATAAATTGTCTTGATGGTTAAAGGAACATATATTAATCTCAAAGCTCTCATTAATATCGCTGCTTGGAAATGACGTTTATTAATGATTGTTAATGATGATGTTATCCTTGTTTAAAGATATCTGCCCCGAGGGATGACTAGGAGGATTGATGAGGGCCATCACTGCACTGATTTATGTCCCCATTAGCAGGTTTTGTTTTGAATAATCTTACTTCATTATTCGAACTTCATAATCAAAGTAATTTAAGTGTAACTTTTTTTTCTAATAATGGATTAAATTTGAATAAAAATGCAAATATGTAAAAGCATTTGAGTTTGTTTTGCTGTTGGCATAATGTATATTGTTCATAATATGATAAGTATTTTTGACAATTAAGTGATGGAAATGATTTCGGAAAAAAAGTTAATAAATAATTTATGTTTTCAAGTTTATCTCTATGTAATACAGATAATTGTACCTGTGTATGAGTTTGAGATCTATAAGTTAGATCGTTTAACATGGTATATATATATATATATATATATATATATATATATATATATATATATAAAGTAGAAATGGGCTCCTCTGAGATAAATATTCTGGATATATTAATCAGCCTTTTAATTAAGTCATAATTTAACTAAAATTTGTTCTTTTTCTCACCATAACATTTCAAAATGTAATTGTACGAGAACAAATTTTATACCACTTCAAAGTTTAAAGTTTCTTTTTAACTATACCAATTTAATATTCAGTGTTTTTTTTTAAATTTGGTCCAATATTCTTGTTCAATTTTCAGCAATACATTATTACATTAAAATTTCAAATGCTTATAAAGTTTTATCACATATTTTATTGCATACTTTCTTGCATTTAACATGTTTAAAGGCAAAGAAGACAAATTTTGTTTAATGATTCTGTAGTTCTCAAGACGAATTTTTGTAATTGCAAGAAGTAAATTCACTATTTAAAAGATAGATGTAAATGTAATATTACATTGATACCATAGAATATTTTATTATGTTTAAAAGAGCTTTTTATATGAATTCATTTTCGGTTGGTTAAGGCGCTATACAATTGCTTAATTAAAATCAAGTATCAATTTTACGTTAAAGGGATACTTTTCCGTTTGATGAACGCTAGCAAAAAATCGCCAAATCATGTAGCTTTCTTCAAAATTTATTACAGAGATTTTATAGCGGAAAATCGCCAAATAATATAGACTATCCCCGAATTTCTTTGGAGACTTTTTGCACGTTCCTGGCTATCTGAAAAGTACCGTTAAAGGTATTATGGCCTTATCATTTAAATATGTAACTATTTAATCAAATTAAATTGCAACATAATTCTTATAAAAAATCTGAAAAATCGTATAACAGACAAAAAATTTTGAAAAAGGTTTTCGAGAAATTTCTGATTAAAAGCAGAAATATGAAAGAAATACACACACACGCACACACTTTTTTTTACCATTGAGAAACACTACAAACACATTAGCATCAGACATTTTGACATAATATAATAATACTTGATTGAGGGCTTTCAAAAGTCATTAAGTTGTCTGCGAGGTAACTATAAAATATAAACCGGAAGAAATGTTTTGTTAAAACGGAGAGCACCAAAAAATATAAATTATATTCTCCATACATTATATCCAACAAATAAGGTTTTTTTTTATCTATTCCATAAGTTCTGCTCCTAAAGTTAAAAAATATTTCTTCCATCGAAAAGTTACCAATTTATAATCTCTCTTTTTTTTTACCTTGGTTTTTCGAAAATATATTTTATGGGCATAATAAGTTGAAGTTGCCAGAGAGTAAACGGCAATTTAAAAACAATTCTATTCGAACTAACTGTTATGAATTTGCCATACGTTTTTCTTGACAGCAACAATATTTTATAACATTGAATATTAAATTATGAATTTTAAGACATAAACAATATTTCTTTTCTACCACCTTTTCTCTTTTCATAATAGTAAAAATTATTTTATAGATTTTTCTGAAGGACTCTGAATCAATGTTTAATTTATTAAATCCATCTTGTTGGCAAATTTCGAGGTCATTTAGTAATTTGCCAAAGAATTCGGGAACTTGTGGTTGTTGTTATTATTCTCCCGTGTTCCGCTTTAAAACGGAAGGAGGAGTGCAGTAGCTTCTGAGGGTATGTATTCCCAAAGGCAGATGTCTGAATTCTAGCTCCTACACGTCACAAACCCTTTTTTAATGGTGGACTTCATTCATGCATTTCATCCACAAACCGTAATTCAGATCTGGAACAGAGAACGATCACCTCTGACCCAGTTCCGTAAGTGGCATTACCGTCGACATGGATTACTTTGTGACCACGACATATTTAAAGTGCATCAGGCATCACACACACGGAGAATTTTTGGTTGGAGAGTTCGAACCCACGGCCCAAGGGATACCCTACAAATCATGCTATCCCGGCCTATTCGGTAACTTTGGTAACAAAAATGTAAACCCCCGAAAACTATATTAGTAACCGTGAGCCGTGTTTCTTCTAGTAACCAATATCCTGTACAGAAACTATATAGGAGGAGGGGGAAATACGAATATCAGCAAGGGGAATTCTTCCATTTCCATGCTGATTTCTCAATAGTTGTGCTTTGAGTTTTACGGTTTTTGCAATGTACTGTATTGCTTTTGTGAATGTTGAAGCTTCTCACCTGTGTTTCAATAGGCTTTAAGCAGGGGGGAGGGTATCTCATTATTGATTTTAACGATTTTTAGACTATTCAGTATGGCTGTCTTTATTTTTAGTAACTATATATGAATAATAAAAATATTTTCAAAATTTGAAGTCGGAATATTTTAAAATTTTTAACTTCTAATTAATCAAAATTCGAACTAACATTTCAAAGAAATCACTCTCTCCAATATATATATGCGCCAAGAACTGGAGCTTTAGCAGTCAAGTCTAAAGCACTCATACATTCATGTTTATAATTAGTAGAAACTACTCATGATTACATAAGATATCATTATTACCAATTTTTTTTCCTTAGAAATGCTTGAACATTTATCGGGGTGTAGTATAAGATTTATTTGCAAATGGATATTATAGTTTAATTTCAAAATCTGTAATTTCATTACTCTTAATTAAAACTGGAACCAAGTAATTAATAGAGGATGACAATATTTAAAAAAATAAGATAAGTAATAATATGCAAAATTACTTTTTTTAAATATCAAAATGATAAGAAATTAAATATTACTATTTTGGATTTTTTTAAAAAATTAAAACTTATTATAGATGCAATTTTATAAAAGAAACATGGGTTGGATTGAAAATTAGCGGATGTCCTCCTCCACTCAGAAGAAACATAAAATCGATTGTTTCTTGAATTCTTTTTTTTTGCATAAATGGATTCTAGAAATTATTTTTCATTCATTTTCGATGCAAACTTCCTAAATGAAATATTTTGAAGATAGTTTTTAATTAAGGATATATAAATCATGAGATGACTACAAAGAAACAAAAACAAAACGAAAATTATTGATTTCAATATGTTTTTTGTTTAATTAAATAGAGTTTATTTGGAAATAATTATAAATATTTTAATATTTTATTCTTACCAAATTAATGAAATTCCTAACCATTCTTCAAATTTTCTGTTACTGTTCTTTAATTTCTCATGTGCATGTTATCTATTAAAAAAATTATAGTTAGCGAAAAATGTTACATTAAAATGTTACAAAAATATTATCCCAACTTTTTATTATGTTAATAAAAGGTTATAATATAATATACTCTCAATGTTTGTCGCGATATAAATTATAACCTAAACACTTTTTTATATCCAGTCCCACTTTTCAAATTGATTATCAATCCAATCTATGCAGCACTGACATGAGAAAATGATAAAATCGTTCTCATTGAAAAGCAATTTATTTAATATTCTTAATGCTGTTCTTTAGAGACTTATATTCAATACATTAATGTTATATATTCTTAAGAAAAAGCACAAAATATATGTCGTGATTTATATGGCTCCAAATAATTTGGGAGACTCCAAAGTTTCTTCTCTATTCAACAAATATATTGAACAAAACACTTCTGTCTTCATTCAGAGCAATTCTTAATATCAATAATCATTTTTTTTCACCTAAATAACTTAAGAAATATGTTTTAAAATTTTCACTCAAACGATATATTAACAAACTAAAATTATGTCCGAAAACGACAAATTTCTCAAGATATTTCTTTTTTATCGGCAGACGACACATTTTCAAGAAATTTTCTTCCTTGTCTGCAAACTGCAGATTTCCAAGATATTTTCCTCCTTCTCTGTCAGTGATACATTTTCAGGAAGCTTTCCTTCTCGTCCTCAAATGAACATTTTCTAAATGCTTTTTTTCTTGTCTGCTTAACCCCATGATCACGATTTTAAGGAATATTTAATCTGAACATTTTGAAGAGTTAAAAGTTCAAACTTTATTTCGAATAAATTTTATGGTAACACTACTTAACACATCAATGGGGATTTCTCATATAAATTGCATCTGTGATTCGTTTTTTTTAATAATTTCAATAACATTTTTACACAATCTTTAAAACTACAACAAATTAGATATAATTTATCAGCTATAAAATTGTGGACTAAGCTTTGTATTAAATATAATAATCACATATAACAAAGTGATTCAATCTAATGAAGTTTGTTTTCAGACTGATTATAAAATTCTAATGTTGTTGCTTCATTAATGATCAGCGATTTTTAAGCCGAAATGGGTCTCTCTTGTTCGAAGTAACTCCAACTATGGCTAAGAAAATGATTTAGTTACTCATTCATCCTATTCTCCTGCACAACCCCTTTTTACAAGGAGACACATTCATACATCTTACAGATAGTACTCAGAAGAACAACCATGTCTGAAGCGTGATTGGAACCTGGCATGCCCAGATTTTGGAGAAGACCCTATGCCAGGACGCCGGCATAAAATTTTAAATATATGTCTCATATATGATTTCGCAAAGATTATACAACTAAGAAAACTTGATGAATTTTTGAATGCAGGTATTTTACGTCATTTCTTAGAGAGGGTGTGGTGAAATAATAGTTCATCTCCTACCTACGCCTACAAAAACAATTTTAGTTTAAAAAATTAAATAATTATTCTTACTCCTATTTATAGATTGCTATCTTCATTAAAAATGTTAATTCATGTTAAGAAATTTCTGAAACAATTAAACCGCATTGTCACAAGAAAAATAGTTTTTCTAGCTGGTTAGTAGAATTCTTTTCATTTGCCAGCGAACGTTTATTGAATTTAATGTTGAGATTTCTTTCCTGATTTCCAAGACTGAAAATTGACCTTTTGCCTTCGATTATTTCCAGCTTATTCCTATGCTGACGGCATCAAAAATTTCGAGGTCCGTTTCAAATTAGCCCTCTTTTTGCTTTAAGGCGGAATATTAAAATATCTTTACTAAAAAACCCCTAATATCTCTAATATATTTTTATTTATTAACATATTGTAAATTTACAATCAAAGAAGACCATTTTTTTTCAGCGATTCGAATATTTTAAGTAAATCTTACTTCTGTTACAGAATGAATAATTTATTTTAAAAAAATGATTCGGCACGAAAAAAGCACATTACAAATGTCCTTTGATTTAAGGTATTTGTTCAAATAATGATAAATGTATTTTTCTATCAGCGATGTGCACATAACGCATGGGTAAAAAAAAAATAGTGTCGAAATGTCATTGTTTTGAAAGATAAAATTATATATTAGAAAAAAAGTAATTAATTGTTTTCTATCAAAACAGGAATCAATAATTTACCATATCTATATTAACCTGTTCGATTTTTTTCTCTTTTTCTATTATTAGTTTTACCATTACTTTAAGTTTCTTTATTATGAAATAAAATCACATTAGCTTCTTATTTTTAAAAGCCATTTTCATGTCAATTAAAAATCTCAGCAATTAATCTTAGATAATGCTATTCTTCTTAATACAATAATAACAAATAAACAAAAATCTCATATTGACTGTTTATTTATAATATGTACGGAATAAACGAAATTCATCTAAAGAGAATTTACACAGATATTCTTTAAATTGTAAAGATTTCAATGACACTCTTAAATTAAAGCACCATTTTTCAATAGTATTTTCTGCATATTTATAGTACTATTTCAATAATGTTCTATGCATAATTATAATTAATAGCCATTGATGAAAATAAGCGAAACAAAATAGATATATAATACACATGAAAACTCATATTTTGCATCATCAAATCCCAAAACTATACTGATCTATCACATTGTAGTAGATGAATGGACGAGGTTACCTAGATAATGACCTACAGGCTTTATGAACTATAAGCATTATCACTATGTTTATGGATTTACCACAATAGATTCTTGTGTTCAGTAGTCTGCTATTATCAAAATAGGGAACTGCTAATGAACCTTATGATGTAACGAACAACTTTGCAGCTGACATACCAATATCGTTTGGGTTATTGCTTTATCCATATTACTAAGTAATAGCGCTTTGCTTTATCAATATTATTGACTTCATATCACTTCAAGTATAACATTTTGTTTCAACAGCGAATTACCTAAATCATATGGAAAATGTTTGTGATTTAGAGTTTTGTTTTAAAAAATATCCAGGCATTTTATTATTGTATTCATAAAAGATCAAATACCCCAATACTCTGAAATAATGAAATATATCGAATTTAATTTCTATTCTTTATATTATATTAAGCAATATGGCCTAAAATTTTTATTTTGAAGAAATAATGCTATTTTTGATATTATTGATGAATAAATTGAATTTTAGCAATGATCAACTTGAGCAACCAACTGAAAGAAACGGTTTTATTAAGATGGTTTATTTTCTTTCTTATGTTCAAATGGCTCCATATTTTTTATACTATATGCTTAAGATAAATGATATATCATAACAAAGTTATTTTGAACCCCACTTTTCTGTAAGAGATCCACTTGAATTTCATTTTATTCATTTTTATTTATGTTATATTCATTATTATCGAATTACCATTCAGACTGTTCCTAAAACACAATCGAATCTGATTGATATACTGAAAACGTAACTATACTTATTTCATGCAGTTCCTCTCAAATTTCCAATGGGAATTTAATAAATTGATTACATATTTTTCTGTGTTTAAGTTCAGCACCAAGAAAATCGAACCCTTTTTGTGGCAATTAGCCCATCTAAAAAATAATCTAATTTATTTATGACATATTGCATTCATTTTTATTTATTTTATATTCATTATTATTATATTCATTTTCATTAAGATTAACTTTGAATTTATAATGTTTGGCAAAAAGGTTTCATAATATATATATTTTTTAATTTAACGCATTTCAAAATTTTGTTTACTTTTTTTAAAATAAAAAAGAATAAATTAGATAGTTATTTTATCTTCCATAATCATTACATTTTATTAATATCAATATCACATTTATAAATTATATGGATTCAAACGACCTATTTTCAATACTTGTGGAAAGTGTATATTCCATATTTTATTTAGAAAATTTTAAGTTAAAAAGTATTTAGAAGAAAGACAATTTCTTTTACTAATCATTCAAGAAATGTTATTTTAGTAAACATCTCATGGTGAATTCGCTTTTCATACCTAAACGTCTTAACACAGTCTGATATATTTAATGCATATTTGATTGATATTTGAGATATTTTGATTGGTTTTTGAAATATTTTGAACCATTATCGTATTTTCCAGTTGTTACTTTTAATTTATTTCTTAATGATATATTTTTGCTACATAAAGAAAGGAGATTAAAGAAGCATTAAATTCTACTAGTAAAGTCTGTTTTAGCAAAATTTAGATTTCTAATTCCAAATTCTACTATTCTATTTTATAAGAGATTCTATCGAAAATAGTTGTGGTTTTATGTAAATTTTAGAACAAATTCAAGCATATTATTAAAAAATAACCTATCTTTTAATGGTAAAAGGTCAAATATGAATATACATATACTGTTTATTTTGAAAGAAATATAATTTTAAAGTCTACCATTTAATAAATTTTGAAACGTATTCTGTTAAGAAAAATGCATTGATCTTTTGTAATTCTCATCAATAACTATTTTGAAGTAATAAATGATGATAATGATGATGATCTCGTGTCAGCCTTACAACGGAAAGGGGTGTTGCAGTAGCTTCTGAGAGTGTGGAACCCTGACCAGCCGAGGGCAGATGTCTGACTTCTAGCTCATATGAGGAAGACATGCACTCATCACATTCGCTTGCAAAGCCCATTTATACAGGGGAAGGGGCACATTCTCACACCTCACAGAAAGAACACAGAAGAACAACCATCCCCTGACCAGAAAACCCAGATAACGAGGAAGACGCGCTTCCTCTGTGGCAGGAAGCCTCCTAAGTAATAAATGAAAAAGCTTTGATTATAATAAATCTATGCTTCTTTTCCTTTTTTATAAAAATCAAAATTTAAAAAAAACTAACTCATGAACAAAAATTATTTGTTAAAATTATCAAATTCATGCATTTAACCTTAAAGTGTAATATACATTAAAAACACCTTTTTTTTCTATTTACAATAAGAATGATGTTTTGTGATTTCTTGATGCATCATGTATGAGCATATTGTAGAATTGAAATGTTGACATAATTCCAATTGATTACTTTTATCCCCAGTTTTTTGTTCTACGAAAAGGCAGCACGTAACTAACTCAGTTCAATATTTCGAAAAGGGTTTAACTGTTATATTACATAATAGCTACGATTTCGTGTCCATTTACGATCCAGAGTTCCAACAACTTTCTCTTGGAAGCGATTTCGAAGAAAGTGGTGAGCAGATATCAACAGATAATGGGAGTTGCTTAATGTACAACAATCACGCACATTTTGTTGTATTAAGCTTTTCTCACTCAACATGAGAAGGCAGAATAACTGCTATAAACTGAAAACAGCAGATTGTACAGTTTTTCTTTTTCTAAAAGAAAAATATTATTTGTAATAATCATTTTTCTTATAAATAATATTACATCTTACATATCTTATCTAAAAGCAGAGATTTTCTTTTTACCTTTAAAATCCCAGACATGCAATATGTTTATAACTTTATTTGGAGATTTATGTGTTTTCTGAAAATCTTTTTATAAAATTTCTTAGATTTCATGGTTTATTCACAATAATTTTTGAGAAACATTTTACTGTATGAAGTCACGTATAGGGATATATATGTATATTGCAAACGCAAAATCAAATTGTAGAATATCATACTAAATATTCAATCTTTCATTTTCGTTATTGTCACACTTTTTTTAAAGTTGTATTTCATCTCGTTTCTCACTGCTTCTCTTATAAATATAAATTTGGAAAGTGATATAGTTATAAGAATTATTATATGTAATTATAATAATAATTATGCCTAATAATAAAAGTAATTATACATAAATATAAAAAATATAAAACAGACACTTATAATAATGATTATTTCCTTGGATGTCTTTAAGAAATAGCTAGCTTAATAATAGAAAATTTATGTTACAACATATTTTCTTGGCTAGAATACTTTAGAATTTATCATTTTACTGCATTATGTGAGCAATTAAAACCAATAAAAATAATTACTAATTGCAAAAATATATTATTACAAAATATCTCCATTATTGTTTAATAAATAATATTTTGATTAAAATTGTAATTAATTTGCATATCGATACCATTATTTAGGATTAATACGCAATTTTTTATTACATTTATGATTACAGTAATACAATAATTATAATTATGGTGTATTAATCTTATGAAATTTAAGATTCTATTAAGTAAGATTTATAAATTTGACTTGTAAGAAATATTGCGCTTTTAAACAAACTTCAAAAAATTTTAACAAACACAAATGAATTTTTTATCGTTAGAAAAATGGGCCTCGTTATCTGTAAATCATTAAAAGAAATAATTCGTCAGAATGTGTTCTAAATTAAGCTATGAAATGAAATGAAAATTATTATGAAATAAGATGTCCATTTGTCCAGAATATGCTATATTCTGATAGAGACATTATATGAGTTGATTAAATACTTTAGATTACTACAGGGTATTGTGGTTATTCTCCATGTTTTTGAGTAGAGGCTGCTAATAAAATATTAGGGAAAAGAAAAAAAATATTACTTAGATGTCATAACTTTTTTGCCACTGATGAAATACATTTCTATTGAATTTTATATTAAAAGAACATCGGTTTCGATTGAGGCAGGGACAACAGAAACATAATGCCAAGTGCAAAACTGTCGACAATTTTAAATTTAGGGTTTCGACCCTAAATGCATCATTTTAGGTGCAATTCAATCAATTTTAGGTGCAATGTATCTGAAATATTTCTCACAGGAATAATTTGAAATGTTGCATGCAG
This sequence comes from Argiope argentata, assembly GCA_026289955.1. NCBI lineage: Eukaryota > Metazoa > Arthropoda > Arachnida > Araneae > Araneidae > Argiope > Argiope argentata. The sequence continues at coordinate 513,238 of JAOUZG010019115.1, read as the reverse complement.
TAATGAAATAGCATTGTCTTTCGATTCATGCTAAAACTTAAATTTGTTACAATTTAATTTTTTTATTTATAATTATACATTTGTTCACGTAATAAAAATTTATTTTTTTGTCAAATATATATATATATATATATATATATATATATATATATATATATATATATAGGT
>JAOUZG010019115.1:499280-512670 GCA_026289955.1 Argiope argentata | reverse complement strand
TAATAGAATTAGAATGAATTTAGCATTAGAATAAAAATAAATTTAGCATCAGTATGAATTGTCATTCAAAAGCATTAGATTTAGAAAGAATTTAGCATTAGAGTAAATTAGCATTAGAAAGCATTAGAATAACAAAAAATTTACCATCAGCTCAAACTGTCATTAGAAAGCATTAAAATTAGAATAAAATTAGTATTAGGCTTTCAGCATTAGAAAGCATTAGAATAAGAATAAATTAAGCATCACCATAATTTGGCATTAGAAAGCATTAGAATTAGAATAAAATTATCATTAGCATTTCAGCATTAGAAAGTCAAAATTTTATATTAATACTTTCGCAGAGAATTGATGTAAATATATGAAATTTATTTTCAAGGGTTAATTTATGATGTAAGTGTAAAATTTGAGGAAAGAAATAGGCATTGCTATAGTAAAAACATAAACGTTTGTTTTTATTTCAATCTATAGAAGATCACTTAAGAAATCTTTTAATCAAAAAATCTTTAAGAGTGCACTACGCCCTTTCATATGACATCCATTTTATAACACTGGGATGAGCGACGTCAGAATAAAATTGGGTAGCTCCTTAATCTCCAACGGACAATATTTATATTATTAAACTGAATTACTAATTCTCTCTAATTTTTAAGTATATCTATGTCTCAAATATTTTCTCTTGAGTCTCATAAATTCTCGTAATTTATGTTATTCAATATTTCATTTCCCGAATGTTCTTAAAAAATTTAATAGAATAATTATAAAGTTCTTTAAAATTTGATACATCAAATATTTACGATAGCTTATATTTGGTATATAGCTTATATATTTGATAGCTTATATTTTGTTTATACTCAAAGAAATTTTGAATATCATCCCAAAAAAATTGTGTTTCAATCAATTGCTTAGATATTGAGATAAAACATGTTTCACCTACTGCCCCTAATCTCTGAGGTAATTGGGATACAAAAAAGTAATTATGAATATCATCGTAATGTACTGGTCCTTAACAAATTGTTTTGAAAAAAGACATTACTTAATGCGTCTTCCAGAATATGATCATGCAGACAGTCATATAAATTGTAGATTAATTTACCTTCTCGTGCGATTATCTCAATTCTAAGAAAAGGAGAAGGACTGCAAAATGTATTTCAAATTAATTTAACTGCTCCTATGATCTCTTAAAATTTATTTTATTACTTTCATTCCAAACTGAGTATCTAGATGAGTAATAGAGCTTTCTTAGCCCAAATGTTTCATTTTGAACCAACGGAAAGCATCAATCTTTACAACTTCAAAGACTTGAAAATTCTTTCTTTTAGATCGATTGACAATTTAAAATTAACTTCTTTTAACATTTAATTTCTTCGGAAATCTCCGCGCTTGAATAATAAGAATCCCGGATAAGAATTTCATTTGTTCGAAATGCATTCTCTTTTCTGTTGTTGTTCCGTTTGCTTTTTGGAGTAAATCTTTTTTTTTCTTTTCTTTTTTATGGCTTTTAGGGTCAGTCGAAAAAAGTAATTTTCTTTACTTGAATGGAACTTCCAATATTCTTTACATTTACTCTTAGTTTTGTGCTAAATAAAGTATAAAAGAGAATTGAATTCTGGGAATATTTAAATTCAGGATGAGAAAGAAGATATTGGATATTGTGCAGTTTCTTTCTTTTTCTTTTGTTAAATTACTCTCATCTATAGTTTAAATCCCTCAAATAAAAGAAAGTTGCTGTTGATGAGCATGTTGTCTCTCGACTAACCAGACTATTTGACAATGTACTACTTAATTTCAAAATTATAGTGTATGAATATGAATAATTCCTCAATAACAAGAAGAAAAAACTTTTTAATTTTAATCATTTAGTTTGTATGAATTTTTTAAAAATATACAGATGTAATAGAAGTAATAAAATTTGCATTTGATGTACAAAAACCGTAATTTAGCCGACGTAAAAATCATTTAATCAATAATATAGAATTTCAAAGCGTTTTTGATGAGATTGTAGTAAGTCAATTATATGGGGAACTAGATTGTTGCCAGCTACAGAATAGAAATTGCTCTTCAGATAAAAAAGAAAAAGTGAAGAATACCAAACTTTTTTTGGTGTGTCTGTTCATTCTCTTACAACTATAAGACTTCCTGACTAATTCGAATTTTAAGCAATTTTACAATTAGACTTTAAATACACAATGAAATTGTTTTTATAATTGATACCCTTAATGCAGTCTCTTTTCCTGCTATTTTCCTGGTAATATAATAACTTTGCCCAGCGGTCCCAATCTTAGAGGCACGTTGTCTTCCCGTAATAGAATAATTTTACCAACTCCCAAAAAACTCAATGATTCTCTAATCCAACCAATAATGAAGAGATTTTGGCTGCATATTTCACTTGCTCACATTTATTTTCAAACGGGGCGTGGTATTCTTAATTTGAAGAAATCCTATTATTGATGAATATTCAAAAGGATGGAGACTCCAAAAAATCAAATGTCACAAATGACGTCTTTTGTTTGTGTTGTTATTTTGGGCATAGTTGTGAATTCGATTATGTATGTTAGTAGTAAAATATTCACAATCCCATTATGAATGATAGAGCTTCATTTGCAATGCCCTGTTTCATCGTATCATTGATTCCGATATGCGCAACACTTATGCACTTAAGGAATTTTTATTGGTTTACAGTGGAATTACTTTCTAATATAGAAGGCCAATTAATCAAATTTGTTATATCATGATAATTTTTAAAAATAAATTTAACGGTTTCATATGAAATTTCAATTTTCATTGATGATTTAACTGTGGTATAAGTATTATTAACTGAGTGATAATAAACTATGTAGCAAATGTAAATCATCACAACGGGATATTGATTTAAGATTGATTATATTTAAGATCATTATTAAAATTCAATAAGAGATAATTCTACCTTCTGTGACAAATCAATGAAAATAGAATAGAGACAGTGTTAAGACATGATAATCTGTTTATAACATATGATTCCTTTTAAAATGGTGTATAATTAGAAATAATACTTTTCGATTTAATGGAATTTGATAAAGACAAATAATTATTATTCTTTACTTACATTCGATTCAATTCATTACTTGAAATCTTTCAATCAAATTTCAAAAGTTTCGCTAGCGTTATTATTTGGTCTAATTACACATTTTTAATAATACAGTGATTATTATTCATTTTCTGAAACTTTATAAATAAAATCAGGGGATAAAAATTCTCAAACAGATATCGAAAAAGTGGAAATCGACATTTTTTTTTCATTCCTACTTTTCCTTGATATAATAAACAGAAATATAATTTTTTGCCTTATAATAATATTGATATGATTGGTTGAAACTTACGATAACGTCTCTGGTTGCAAAACAAATTCGCAGTTATAAAATATGCAATCCTACTCCAGGCTTTTCGAATTCCTCGTATTTTTTCCAAACTAACTTTTACCTAACAACAACATAGCTTCATAAATGGCAACATTCAAACACATCTTCATCTGATGAATAAACCATTATATTGATCGTGAAGAAAAAGCTTAGAACAAAAGCTTATGATGTTGTATTGGCAGAGCCGAATATCTGCGATCAAAAGTTCAAACAACCTTCGATATTCGCCTTTAGAAGTACCGGAAGTTTCTCGATCATTTGTAGTACTCCTTCTTATTGACACAATTGAAACTTCATCGATTTGTTTACAGCTAACGACGGTTCTCTAAAATAAGGCGCAGCTGGAAGAACGACGTGAAAATTGATTTTTGATTGGCACAGGTATTGTGCGATGACTTCGTTCTAGTTGATCGACAAAATGAATCAATGAAAATCGTCAAAAATATGTTGCTACTTTTGAAGTTTAGTTAGTTAATTTGTTACGTTATATATGAGGTTGATATACTAGTTAAAACACTTCATTCCTACGATGAAGTAATTAATTCCATCACTTCCTTCCAAATATATCGCCGTTGGGATCAAATATAGGAGCACAGTAACGTAACACTTTATCTTTTTTGATCTATCATCCTTTGCTGAAGATAAACAGGAAAAAGCACAATCAATCAAAATATTGATGAATAGATGGAATTTAACTGCTTTTAACTCTCATATATTTCCCTTCAGCTGTTCAGAAATTTTGTGTCCATATTTAATGAAAATGACTCCTTCTTTGATTATGATTATTGGGAGTTTTTTTAAGTGCAAATCATCTAATATTACTGTATATTATTAGGAAATTGTATATTATTTATGTATATGTATTATGTAATATTCAAGCAAACAAGTATATTGTTTACACATCCTTTTCAAATGGGGTGTTAAGATGCTTAGATAAGACATGTAAATACTTATATTTAAATGGTATAAAGAATTTAGAAAACCTCTGTTTTAAAGTACCTTTATTATAAAGAAAAGAACACTAAACGTTTATGTTTCTTAATTCGAAACAGTTTTCCGGTCATTCGGGAAGGTTTAGTTTTGAACGAACTTAATTTTTTTTCTCTAACATAACTTTGTCTTTATGAACGGATAGAAACCATGTTATTAGTTCAAATTTGGTTGAATCAAGGTTTCTCTTGGTTCTTTAAAATTCTTACTATTAATCCTAAATCGAAGATAACTAGGTACATTTTTTTAAAAAAAATTAAAGGAAATCTAAAATGTAATTCATTAATAAAGTAACACCTTGAATAGAATAAAGAAAATTACATTTTACAAGAGAAGTCAATGCTTTATATTCAACCCCTAAAGTTTTATCATACAACTAATGATTATGATGCTATTCATCTAAGTCTTAAAATTAGCCAAACTAATGAACTAATGATTATGATGCTATTCTGAGTCTTAAATTAGCGAAACCGGACTAGCTCACGCTGTAAAATATTTTATTGAAAGTTTTAGAGGTCCTTATTCTATCTCAACTGGATGATCAAATGCTGATATAAAAAATAAGAGGAATTAATATGCGAATAATTTACATAGATCCAAATTAAAAATATTAAGATACATTTTTAATTGTAATTGCAAAATTTTAAAAAGGAATCAAATATTTATAGATAACAATACCTTCTTTTTATGTACAATGTTCATTCTTAGGTTGACCGAATCTGCCAAACTGATATTCTCTTGGAGTGGTGAATACAGACCACCCAGACCCAAAGTGATCAAATACAGACCATCTTCTCCTCTACAAACTTTCAAATAGTTGGTACAAAACAGACAATTTTAGAGTCCTAAGATTACTTGTTACCGTCAGTACTGAACTCAAGTCATTATTTTCACCTTGCAGATGTTTTCCATGTTAGAGGATTTCCGTGCATTCCTTTAATTAGTGGTAAACAGTACCTATTCCTTCACAAATGCCTTTATTTTCCTTCATTCTTCCAAATCTTTGGAAATATGCAGGAAATCTCCCATGTAATGATATTATTTGGATTACCAGTGGATGGTATATTCTTATTTTTTTTCTAGATTAGGAATAAAATCGTAAGTTACTCTTCCTTTCTTGGACATATACCATCTGTCAAAACCATTGTAGCTTAATTACTTTTCTCTCAATTCCCATTTTAAGACACCATTTGATTTGGGGACAATCATATCCACACTCTTTTTCTGTGCCACCATATTTGCATATTGATGTGCATTTTATTTATCATATATCCCAATATTGTCCTTACGCCAACTCAACTCTATCCACTTGTTAAGTTTTACACGATAACAATATGATTACTAACAAATATATTTAATAAAAGAAAGTAAGAATAAAAGACGTTTCAGGTTAAATTTTTAGAATAGTAATTTTGAATTTAAATGGAGCTATAACACACCCTGACTTTCGCGATTATTCGTGCTTGGGAACTGCATTAAATTATTTTCTTACGTGAATCAATCGGATATACGATCAGTTGTAGTTTGATTTTAAACACAATTTAAAATAACCATTTATACACTTCACAGTGCAGCCATAATAACTCGGAAAATACAAATCACAAACAAAATTCGGGATCGAAAGTGAAAGAATTATAATGAATCAAGCCTGAAGACTTTTTCAAGGGTCACCCTCGGGCAGAGATCCAAACCAGAGATTTTTCTGTGAGGGATCTGACAATTTTGTCAAAAAATGATCCCTCGTGACCCGCAAATCCCAGAAATTTGAGACCTTAGAGATATATTATTTACAAAGAAATATAACAATAAATTTGAATCCAAATGTATTATACATAATGTTTAGATCAAATAAAAGATCGTAAAACAGAAAATACCAGTATTATTATCACACAAGCAAACAAGTAAAGCAAATCATTTCAAATTTTTTTAAATCTAAACAGAATTACAGAGATATATTCAAACCCTCACAGAGAAACAAAACATAGTAATTAGAAAAAGAAACCCAAACACATACCATAAAAGAACTCAAGAAGTTCGACGCTTATCACCTGACATAATAAGTTTCACATCTTCACAATAGGCTTAAATTCCTCATGTTTGAATCCCTAAGCTTGTTCAGTTTATATAGTCCTAATGAGTACCTGAAGTGCTATCTATTAAGTTAAGATTACAGTTTTAAAAGTTTTGTTTGAGTTTTGAAAATATGTTAGACTTTTTTGTTATTAGATTTTGTAGGTTGCAATAGTTTAGGAAAATCGCTAGTAGCTAAGCTTTTAATAAGGTTGTTTGTTGCTACTATGCAAGCATTATTGGTATTACAGATTTTTTTTATCCCATTAAACTGTGAGAATATAAGATTTTGGAAAATTTTGGAGTTTAAATTAGAGTGGTAATTACTTAGTTTAATTATTTTAAAGTTTAATTCATCCCTTTTGTCATAAATACCCATTTAAGTTTTTCCATTTGAAATTTCTAAATTTAAATCCAGATAGTTTGCTTTACACTGATTATTGTTTGTTTCAGTTAAAATTAGGTCTTTTGGGTAACAGTTAAGTACTATATTGGTATTATTGAAGTTTAATAACAATATGTCTTCTATATATCTATAACCATTTATTAAATTAGCCCCAATTATTTTCTTCACGTAATAATGCAGAAAAATACTATCCAAAACACTTGAAAAGGCTGTACCCATTGGAATTCCCTTTAGTTGTTAATGAAAATTAATACCGTTAAAAACGCAGTTTTCTTTAATATTAAAGTTGCATAACTCTATCGAATTGTTTTTTGTAATGATCTCTCTATTTAAATAATAGTCATAAATTAAGGCACAATTCTCTAATAACTTTTTCGTGAGGTAAACTAGTATACGAATTTTCAAAATAATATCCATTAAGTTTATTAATATTGTTATCTTTAAAAAATTCCAAAATATATTGGTTACTATTAATTATAAAATCATCTTAATTTTTAATTTTATTTAAAATTATTTTCAAATACTAAAAAAATGCTTTCTTGTAAAATAATTATAACTTTCGGTGCTACAAGTTACGAATCTAAATTTAAATGTTTTTTTTGTGAAATTTTACCGTTGGAAATAAATAAGGATAGTTTAAATAGCAAGTTTTTATATTAGTTTTTTTAGCGAAGGCTAGTATCCTTTTTTCTAATTCTTTTTTCCCGGTATTGTTTAGCAAGTAAGTTGAATTAAAGTTATATTCTTTGATTAAAAGATCTTTATAAAAATGCCAACATATTAAGCAGATATTATTGGCCGATTTATCTATTACTGCAAAAATACACCTCTATTTTACTTTTTTATTTCTTTTAGTAAAGATTTATTAAAATAAATTTCTCGTTCTTTAGTTCTAATATTTCCTGTAGTAATCCTAGTCTTAATTTTCTGTACACCTTCCATTCTCCGAAACCTTCTAAGGGTCAATGGTATTTTCTAGATAATTTAACAATAAAAATATCCAAATCCTGTGCAATAGAAATTAAAATTTTCTTAATGTTCACTTTTCCTGTTGTCTAAATTCTGCACCCCTTTCCATTAAATATCTTAAATAATTAGACTCGATACTATTTAAATTTCCTGTTATAATGTGTCCTTTGTCAGTATCTATATAATCTTTATAAATTTCTTTGTCACAGTTACAATCTGTTTCGCTTATTTTATTTAGGTTTTTACTATAATAATTATAATCTCAAATTCGTTTTCTTAACGTTGCTGAATAACTAAAAGCTATAGAAACTAATGTATTATCTTCTAAAGGAAAAAAAATAGCTTTGTTTTTGGATATTAGCTTCAAAAACAAAGTTACCTAACATTATACACAGCAATAAAGATTTTTTCCTTTAAAAGATAAAAGTGGTCTCCTGGAAATATCAGGTATCCTTTGATCGACAAATTTTCTTCCTGAATCAAGATAAGGTTTTAATCTTAGTACATGGACGACGTCCTTTGAACTTCGACGCCTTCGATTTCGTTCCATACTTTCTACTTCATATGCCACGTCAGATAGTCGTCGATTTACTCGATAAGGCCCAAAGTAGCGTCTTAAGAGCTTTTCGGGTAATTCAACCTTTCATATTGGAGTGAACACCCAGACTAAATCCTCGATATTGTAGACGACAGGTCGTTGTCTCTCATCATATAGGCGCTTATCTCTAACCTGTGCTTCACGGATGTGTTGTTTTGAAAGCTGTCTAGCTTCTTCAGTCTTGGTAATCAGGTGATGCACATAACCTTCGTCGGAAGTTTCGGCATTAGATGGGAAAATTACATCAAGAAGCACCTGAATTTCTCTGCCATGAACAAGAAATAATGGACTAAATCCCGTGGTGTCTTGTTTTGATGAGTTGTATGCAAAAGTAACAAATTGTAAAATTGTCTCCCAATTTCTTTGCTCAACGTCTACGTACATAGATATCATGTCTGCTAATGTCCTGTTGAAACTTCTTGTCAACCCATTTGTCTGTGGATGGTAGGTGGTTGTCAGAAGATGTGATGTCTGCCATAACTGATTGATGTCTTTAAAAATGTTGGCTAAAAAGCTACGCCCCCTTTCACTTATCATTTCCTTGCGAGCCCCATGTTTCAGAACAATTTCATCAACTATGAATTTAGCAATTTTGGTGGCCTCAGCAGTTGGCACTGGCTTTGTGACAGCAAATCTGGACAGGTAATCCGTGCAAACGATAATCCACCGATTTCCATTTCGGGTCACAGGAAAGCGTCCAAGTAGATATATTCCAATTTTGCTAAATGGTAGGGCAGGGGTTTTATCGGATTTAGCTGTCCAGGTTAAAGTTGTGGTGGTGATTTCCGTCTTTGGGATTCTCGACAGTGTGACACATATCGACGAACGCTCCCATATAATCCTGGCCAAAAGTATTTCCTTTTTATTCTGTCATAAGTTTTAGCAAAACCGAGATGACCGGCGGTAGGACCGTCGTGAAGACTTCTTAGTACATCACTACGAAGCTGCTTTGGTACCACCAAAAACCATTGTTGTCCCATCGGATCATCATTTCTTTTATACAGTATACCACTTATCATTTGATAACTTTGGTATGCTTCACCTGTGTTGAGAGTTGTTATGATGGACTCCAATTATTTATCCTTCAGTTGCTATTTTGAGTAATCTGTGATAGCTGCAAGAAAATGGATTTCATCATTGCTCTCAGCTGTTGTTTCAACGAGGGGATTCCTTGACAGACAATCCGCATCAGAATGTTTACCGCCGCTCCGGTACGTAATTTTGATATCGTATTCTTGTAACCTGAGAACCCACTGAGCCAGTCTTCCCGACGAATCCTTAACGTTGGCCAACCAACACAAAGAGTGGTGGTCCATAACTACTGTGAAATGTTTTCCATAGAGATACGGCTTGAATTTATTGATCACCCAGATCACAGCAAGGCATTCCTTTTCGGTTATAGAATAGTTTCTTTCAGCTGCAATAAGGAACCTGGATGCATAGGCTATGAGTTGTCTAAAAATCCGTAGGCTATAGGTTCTTAGAGTGTTATCCAACCGAAAGAGAAGAAGGATTATATACGCCTTGGCACAGAGGAGTTTCCAAAGATTCCCCCAACACTATGCGGATGTTCTGTTGTGTCCAGTCAGCCATGACCCTGTTAGTGGGTTTAATAACGATTTACGTATCTTTCGGGAAAACGTAATGACCATTCCAAACAACAATGACCATCCATATAATTCTTTGCAAATGGACTTAGAGCCTAATGACACTATAATATCAAAATCCTTGACCCAATGGTTAGCATCTTCCTGGTTCTTTCCAGAGAATATGCAAGGGCCTCTAGAGAACTGGTAGGTCAAAATGGGAACTGGAGCAATGTTACTCGAAGCAAAACTGTCTGAAGTTGTGAGCTTTTGATCGCCTTCTCCTCCTGCTGTCATTTTCCTTAATTGTCTAGTCGAATCCGGTAGAAGACCAAATTCAGAATCTAATTCTTGAATACGTTGGCTTTGGCGTAACTCTTCCGTTCTCGTACCCGGCGCCTCCATCAAACTGTCACGTAGTAGAGGTAAATGTAGCAAAGCCGATAGAAATGAACGGACTCAAGATCAAGTCAAGACTTTAATGGTTTCTAGCTTTTGGAGAAACTATTTATATGCAGTTTAAGGAACCCTCCAGAATTTGAAAGACCGCAGGAAATTAGGAATTTCAATTTACATAATCAACATATATTTGCTTAATTAACACAAATTTTACGTAAAAAGAATTAAAACAAGAAATATTATTACTTGCCAGCCTGCCTTGTTGCCGCTTGTATACGAACCCGCAACCCTCCGCTTACGAGTCCGCTGATTAAACCACTCTGGCACGTTGCGCTCGGTCAAAAGGAACAATTTTCGCTACAAAATTTTAATATTTAATCATAGAAAAAATATTCCTTTTGCATTCTCTTTCCTCATAATTAAGGTTATAAGTATTTGGAAAGTTATAAAGTTAAACAAGTATGAAAGTTATAAGGTTAAGGCTATAAATGTTAGGGACAAGATATAAAAAATTAAGGTATAATCAAATATTATTATACAGAATTACATTGGCAAAATTTCAAAAAAATAATTTTTTTTAGTATCGCTTAATTATTTTCGTATATTCTAATATTTAATCATAGAAAAATATTAAAATACTGGTGATACATTTATTATATCCATATGTTATATATCTTTCATGACGATTACACACACAAAAAAAACCAGTCAATATAAAAATGCATACATTCTATTATTTAAAAAAACAATTTTGATTTGTACAATTTTTAAATAGTAGAAAGAAATTTGTGTAGAAGAAAAAATTGATTTTTTTTTACTTTCTAATACTCGAGATATGCGATGAAAAAGTTCGATAATTATCAAAAAGTTCGAACTTGTGTTTTGGACATTTCAAACCTTCAAATAATGCCTTATTTATAAGGGCACTTGTCTGCATATGATAAATCAAAAACAACTTTTGATAGAGAATGAAAATTATGTATGTGAGGTTTTTTTTTCATATTTCTAAAAATAGTTTTTTAAAAAAATATAATTATTTTATTAATTTTTCAACGATTAAATTTTCAACGATTTCTAATCAAAATAAGTTTATTTCTTTGCAGGTTTCTTCGAGTGCTTGTAAACACAATATTTACAAAGGGAAAAAAGATTTTAAAAAATAATATATATTTTTAGCATCTGGACATCCCTATAAATTTTCAAACCGTTTCATAATTTGATCGTTTGCATACGTATAAAGTAATAATTTATAAATCCGTATATTTAGATTATTAAAATTTTGTATGAGTATCAAGTTTTGGTTTAAGTTAGTCAATATAAATTATCTCACAAGGCATATTTCTCGTCTATACTCTACAACAAAGCACAAAGTGCTCATGTAATACTCTGAAGATAAATATATGAGCCCTCATGGTCACCAGTCAAGGCCTTCCTGAAGGCCCCTAAATTTATACAAGATCAAAAGGTGTCAGCATTATAATATTAAATATTATTTGATAAAGATCAATGAAGATTACACTCACTGGATTTAGATGTTGTTACTTATGTCAATTGCCATGGACCAGCTCCCCACTGATACAGCTGCAGATTTAAGTCTAAAGAAGCGTCTTTGAAGCAGCGACAACCAGAGACAAGAGTATGTCTTAATTACACACTCACCACATTTGCTTGCACAGCCCCTTTTTACAGGGGGGCTCAGTCACACATCTCCCAGATAGGAGAAGAACACCCATGCCCAAACCGGAACTCCCTCAAAACAAAAAAGACTCGCTACTTCTGTACCAGAAGGCCGGTGGTTTTGGATAGTACTAGTATATTACTACGTAATATTTAAAAAATAATCCAACTCTAATGTTAAGGATTTATTATGAAAGAATAAAAACATGTTAGTATATCTCAATTAATAAACATGCATTTTATCATCTACAAAGAATAAAAAAGAAAAAAGAATTTTATCACCTATAAAGAACATAGATATATTCAGAAGGATTTTAAAATGTTTACAATTATCTGAATTCAAAAATATTAAACAAACTTATCAGTCCAAACCGGTATGATATACACACTCCCATTATTTTCACTTTTCCATTCTCAAATGTTATTTTCTTTCTAGATCTCCTCATATTTTAGGGAGTTAGGGAGTTTATTCAGTTAGAATAGGTAATATGATTTTTTTAAAATCAATTCCTTCATAGGTTATTAGCAAAAATGTAGGATTTTAGGAAATATTATTTTCAGTTACTTTTTATTAAATAATTACCTTTGCTGTTTTCATGTTCCACTTTATAACGGAAAGAAGGGTGCAGTTGATTCTGAGGGTATGGACTCCTGAGCATCCTAGGTCAGAAGCCAACTCCCAGCCCAACGAATGCCATACCAACCAGGCTATCATGGCCTAACGATAACAATTACTATAAAGAGTAGATCAGAAAATTATACTTGAATTTTCAATGCCAGTTGAGGATTCAAAGCCAACTGTGGCAACGCAAAATGCATTAGTTTTCTATATTAGTTGAAGTAACGCAATACAGAATAGAAATTTATAAATTTCTTTATTCTTTATTATTTAAATTCGAAAATACTTCAAAATAAATCGGAAAATAGATTTATTAACAATGTTTATTAATTAGCAATCATTAACAATCATTGCTAATTAACAATCATTGCGTATTAATTAACAATTTTTAATACATCAAACGTTATGGAAATAAACATAATCGTTTAAATAATCGACTGGCAAAATGTTAGGTTGAATCTCATTAGAGAGCGAAAAAAAAACAAGCTGAATTCGTTATTTATTTGTCGGCTGGGAAATGAAGAGTTTTGAGTAGAAAGTTTTTAATTAATTAATAAAAAGTTAATGAATTAATATAGGAAAGAACTGAATTAACATCAAATATCATCAACTACAAGTTTCAAAAAATTTCCTTGAACTTCATTGTATTAATAAAAGGTATGTTATTAACGATTGGAAATT
>JAOUZG010019115.1:470587-486894 GCA_026289955.1 Argiope argentata | reverse complement strand
ATACTCGTAAGAGTCTTGATATTTGTGATTAAAATTTTCTAGTAACGTAAAATTATTATTCGTACTTGAAATTAATAGACTCCTAGAACTTTCACACCATAGACCAATTTATATAAAAAATATACATTCATTCATTAAATATTTGATTTTTAAAGAATTTTATGCTACTACATCCTGAAGACATAAACTATTGAAAGATTTGACTGTTTGGGATAATTCTTCACAAGACGTATCTTGTTTAATCATTTTTATTTCATCCGTTAAAAAAAACAATTCCATATTTTGATGCAAAAAATAATTTTATTTAAATAAATCAATAGTAAAATAGTATTTTACGATCTTTCATAAAAGGTAAGGGAAAATTTGAAATTTCTTATATTTAAAACCCTTGAGCATATTTAATCACAATTTGATTTCCTTTTCCAGAGTTGCTTTAATTTTCTTTTTTAAATTTAATACTCCTAAAATAAATTGAAAATATAGAAACTAAAAATAAGTTTCTGTTTTCCAGAACATGGTACATTTTTTACTAATGTTGGTGAAAACTAAACGTAATTCTAACTCTTCTCTTTTTTTAAAATCAAAATTAAAATAATTATAAGTAAATTAAAAAATAACTATACTTTAACATTTTTTATGTACAAGAATCTCAACAAATACCGTAATCAAATCTTCAAATCCATACACTGAAGAGCCTAAAAACTGGTATAGGCATGCGTATGAAAAAAACAGAGATATGGAACCAATCAGAATACGGTGCTGCTGTCATCAACGCCCATATAAGACATCAAGTGTTAGGTACAGATGTTAGATTGGCTACTGTTGCATCAATGGGCGGTTATAAAGATTTAAGTGATTTTGAAAGTAGTATGATAGTCGGCGCTTGAGAGATGCGAGGAAGCATCACCGAGGTAGCAATGAAATGGGGATTTTCCCGGACGACCATTTCACGAGTGTACCGCGATATCGGGAATCCGGTAAAATATCAAATCTCCAACAAAATTGCTGCCGGAAAAATATCAGGCAAGAACGGAACTAACGACGACAGAGGAGAATCATTAAACGTGACAAAAGGGCAACCGTTCCTCAAATTTCTGCAGATTTCAATACTGGGACATTAGCAAATGTCTAGTGCAAATTCGAAGCCGAAGAAAAACTCGTCTACCATTGATGACTGAACGACACAAAGCCTTAAGCCTCATCTGGGCCCGTTAACACCGGCGTTGAACAGTTAATGACTGGAAACAAGTTGCCTGGTTTCAAATTGTACCGAGCGGATGGACGAACATGTAGACAACCTCACGAGTCCATGGACTCTAAATGTCAACAAGGGATTATTCAAGCTGGTGGAGTATCTGTGATGATATGATGCATGCGCAGTTTTAGTGATATGATAGTAATGATACTTCTAGATATGAATCTTATAGATCACTCTTAAGTAAGCTTCCTATCTGATCACCTGCACCCATTCATGCCCATTGTGACGGGCAATTCCTGCAGGATAATGCGACACCTCCAGAATTGCTACAGAGAGGCTCCTTGAACACTCCACTGAGTTTCAAAGTTTCCACTGGTCATATAAGATATGACTGTAAGATAAGACTGGATATCACAGACATGAACATTATTGGGCATATCTGGGATTTCTTGCAACGTGCTGTTCAAAGAAGATCTCCACGTTCTCGTATTCTTATGTATTTATCATCAGTCCTGCCGGATTCATGGTGGCAGTTACCTAAAGCACTACTTTAGGTTATAGTTGAGTGCATGCCACGTAGTGTTGCGGCACTTATACGTACTCTCAGGGGGAGATACACTATATTAAGCAGGTGTACCAGTTTTTTTGGCTCCTCAGTGTAATTATAAATTATATATGAGTAAATATTCATGAGTGATTACTATTTCAAATTTAAATTTCAGATTTTTTGCAGTAACAGATTTTTTTCAGAAAAATTTTACTATCCTTTAACTAGTGTAATAATAAAGGATAAATATTAATAACAAAAAGCTTATAGCAAATTAAAAAGTGCTAAAGGATTCATGGAGCATAAATTCCCCTTTATGTCTCACAACACGAATAATTTATTTTTTGAGGGGGACAGTTAAAAGTGTTTTAATCTTTTCTTAAATAAACAAATGTTCCATATTCCATTAAGAATTCGATACATTATCATTTTAAAAGCTTGAAAATATTCCTGTATGGTTTATATTTAGAACATTCAAAATGTTTGAAGCAAATTTCATTCCATATTCAAATATAAAATATTATCATTTTACAATATTTTTTGTAAATATATCATTTTGCGGAATTCATCCAGCTATAATCCTGAAAATAAAGATCTTCCAGTCATCGCCTGAAATGCTATTCAATTCCTTTTAACCATTTAAAGGCATTTGAATTCAAACGTGAAAAAGAAACAAATTTCTAAGAATTCAGTGGGATATTTTTAGAAAATTTTCGCATTTGTTACTACAAAAATTCATAATAAAAAAAATGGGAAAAAGAAAACTTTAGAAGGAATTCATTGAAATTTCTTATTTCTGCTTGGGATGATGGTATTACTAGTATTATTTTTAAGATTAATTCTCTTATCCAGAAAAAGATTGTTATTTATAATCTTCTCTTTTAATGGAGATATAATTTTAAATGGAAAAAAAGTAAAACGATATATTAATAATGTATTGCCGCGGGTTAGTGAAATAGAAATCTTTTATAAATATTCGCAATATCCTTTACACTTTAAAAGTGAAATTTATTTATTGGAATATATTATTATTAACTATTAATTTTAAGCATTAAAGACAATAAAATAAATTTTAGATAACTAATTTAGTGGTAAAATATTATTATTTTTTGTAAAATTTTTGCTAATTTGGATATACTCTTTTAAATAAATGGATATATTAATTAATTGTTTTACATTGAATTAACTTTAAATGATTAATCAATTATTTATTAAATTTTTTATTCGCTATAAAAATGATATAATTGATTCTTAGTTGATATTATGATACTTTAAAGAGGGTTTAATAAAATATTTTTCGAGCTCCAAGAGAGAAAATGTAGTCTAATATTATTGGGATTTATTCTGATTTAAGTTGCTAACTTAGTTTAGAAGCTGAATTGATTATAATTTCTATTAAAAAATTATTAAGTACATAATAATTATTTATTAAAAACTTTAATTTGGAAATTGAATCATTTATTAAATTTAAAAAGATACCATGCTTATAATAAATATTACAAACTGCAATTAAACAAATTGTTCATAATAAATATTAAGAACTATGATTATTGAAGAAAGTGGACATGTTAAAGAAAAAAAAGTACTCTTTGTGCCTTTCTACTAGCAGACAATAAAAAAAATAAATACACACCAGAATATCAATTACCAATTTATTTTCAGCAATAACCTGTTGGAATTCGATTGCTATATTCCATTTCATAAAAATATCTGCCAAAATGAAATCTTGATCAAACTTTTTTTCTGGAAAAATGAGCACGATTTTGTAAAAAACTAATTTGGATTTTTAGACTCAACACCTGTTTCACAGGATCAGGATTTACTTTTCTTCAAATCAGACACAGAATCCAATAGGCTTTTGATATCAGATAAAATTTCAAAATAGCCAAATACAAAATCTATTTTAATTATGAAAAAATATTATTTAAATATTTATGAAGATGTTATATAAAATGAAAAAAAACTTAAAATTGAGAGCAATATAAATATCATAATTAATTCACAACAAAATTACATCCACTGTAGCCTCAAGATAGAACCTTAGTCACTGGATAGAGTCTTAATTTAATAAAATAATCTTCGTTTAGTTCATCGTTTTCTTTCATTTAGTTTAAAATGAAATTTTGGGAAGGAAGATACCCTAAATTATTCCAGATTAATAAGAAAGCTATTCAAAATCATAAGATCTGTTAAAAAGTGGACCATCTACAGTTGGAAAATGTGCTAATAAACTAATTAAACTGAAAAAATTATAAGTCACTACTAAAACATTCTCCTGATACTTTTAATTAAGTTTATATTATTGATAAAAAGAGTTTAAATATTTCCTTCAGTATCTCAATTGCTCAGTAAGAATAAAATTCAGTGAAAAGAAAAAAAATAGAACTTTCAAATTAAATATAATTTCATTATAAATAAACGTATTATCGCCTTCTTATTTATATGAATCAGCAGTTAACTCGTAGGAAAAATATCTTTAAATAATAATGTTTTATATTTGACCAAAATTAAGCATTGCATCTATTGGATAGTTAGAAACTCTTTATAAATCTAATTTTGTTTGCACACATACCTTCAAAGTAATTTAATCATTAAACTCTAACCTGAATGCTAAAGACATTTCTAAAAATTAAGTTTCAAAAATCATTTGAATCAAAGAAATTAGCTTTTCACTTGAGTTAAAAACGCATCTTTCAACAATTTCTTATCATGAATCTAAATTAAGTTTAAAAATTCATTTGATTCAAGAAATTAGCTTTTTACTTCAGTTAAATATGCATCATTTTAACGATTTCTTATCATGAATCTGAATTTAAGTCATGACAACCTAAAAATCAAGTTACTTTAAGAAAATTCATTGACTGTTAAGGACATAATTCTAAGCTATTTCCTGTTGTGAGTGACAACACTATTAAGGCCATTAAGATTATTTTATGGTGTAATCCGGGATTTATTTGCTAAAATAGTTGCTAGGAAGTCAGCTAATTAATTCATTATTATCGATAATGATAGTTAATGGAGATGGTAGGTTATATTTTTACACATTTCAACGCGTTACCATGGTTACACTTGGATACTGTTAGCGATCAGAATTTAAAATTAATGGAGGTAAAGTTCACCTTTGAAATATTTCGAAATTTTCTCAACATTAATCTGCTGAGGATACTTATCATTTTTATCAATGAAGACCTTAAAAAGATGAATTTCAGAGAAAAGTTTAGTTATTTTTATGCGTATGATTAAATTTTAGCTTTGCATGCACAATTCATTCATCTATGTTTATTACGAAACCTCAATGGAGTAAATTTCATATGAAACTATTTAAAGAAAGCACAGGAAATGTTTTTTTGCCATTTTTGAACTTATCTCTTACTTTTTCGAATATTGGAATATAAAATCTTGTTCTAAAAACGTCACGTCGCAGCTGTTATTTTAACAATTCACCATTAAAACCATTTTAACCGGATTTAATCCACAAATATTAAATATGTTTTATAAAATGTTATTCCACTCATAAAATATCTAAAGACAGTTTCATATAAAATGCTATAAGCTTTATCTTGGCTACATAAATTTCAATGATCGCGCAGAAGTACCTTACTTTACATTTTTTAATTAAGATACATAATGTATTGCAATAAGTATACTATAAATGTATCAATTACAATAAGTAATATGTTTTACTATCCCAGATAAAAGGTTAATAAAATTGTTTATAAACATTTTTAATATGATATATTTTTATATTTTTGACTCTAAATAGTTGATATTACACAGTCAAAACATTCTTTTTCCATATTCGATATTTTTAAAAATTATCTTGTATATTTATAAAAAATAATTTTATTTAATATTATTTTTAAATATTCAAAATAAAGTAGCTAAACTCAAGAAATATATTTTGTAAAATATTTTTATTAATTTCAGATTCGTACTGCTCAGTATTTTCTGTGACTTAGTAAACATATTTTTAAGTAGGAACATTTATTTGTATATACTTTACAAATGATCGAATTCCTAAGTATCAAATTATAAAATTCAAAACTAAGTTTTTTTTCTTCCAAATAATAGAATCTAAAGAAAAAATGAATAAAAAGTAATTTTTTATAAGGTCAAAAAGTGTACAAAATCAAAATGATGGTAAATACCAGTCAAGAAATAGAAATAGAAAAATAAAAATTATGAAAAATAAAATAAAAAGGAATATGGCAATAAAGGTCCAAAAGTATTTCTAAAAAAATTGTGACATTGTTGAATTAAAATTTACCATCGAAATAATATTTTTTCTCATTACAAAATCGAAATTGTTATTGAAAAACTAATTAATTCTAAATTTGTTGCTCAGAAAGAAGTTTGCGTTTTCAGTCTGAATTTCAATAACTTCCATACTGATTCACATCTTTTGTCTTAGCGCAATAAATTTCCTTACTTATAGAATTCTAATGGAAAATTTTATTAAAACAGCAAACTCTTTAATAAAATACGTGTATATATATATATATATATATCATAAGTTTTTATTGGCCTTTTTTAATGAATAAAAAAGAAAAGAAGAAAAAGAAATTTCTAAAATTAATTATCATTTCATGTACAAAAATAACAAATTATGAAAATTCTTTGAATGGAATTATTTTATTAATCATTTTTATAATATATTTTTAACGAAATTAATTTATAGATTTTTTTTAATGACAGAATTGACATTGTTCAAAGAGATTTGAAAAGGCAATGCAGAATTTTATTTTGAGAGAGATATGTCTGTGATAGTGTATAACTAACAGTCATTAACAGCACAGTTCATTGGTGTCAGTGGTGGTCGATTAATGTAATCATACATGGATTCCAGCATTTTGATTACAATTGCACTATAAATGATATTATACTTTTAATAAATTAAGATGAGCCATTGACCATTAAATGACTATTTCAACCCAACATAGACAGAATTATAAAAATTAATATCCTGTCCAAAAACACTGGCATGAACTGCAGTTGAGTCCTAATGACCCTCACCGGCAATGGTACAGCCCTTCCCTAGAAAAATATGTCCCGTCATCAATAGGAGACAAGCAACTTCCATCTCTTTTTGTGAGCGAATAGGGTAGACAGGTCCTGACTGAGGCAGGGGCGTACAGGGCAGTTGCCCTGGGCCCGAACGTAAATGAGGGCCTCAAATCGAATAGAAATTTTATTTTACGTTTCCTTCTTTAATTAATGTTCTTCATCACTAAAGTAGTGACGCAGATGGGACCCCTAAGAAGTTTTTGTCCCGAGCCCCAACCGTTCTAAGTCGGGCCCTGAGGTTTGGCGAGAATCAAACACCATATCGGAAGCTTTTCTTCATTTTTCAGTTGCCCTTCTATTGGGATTTACATTAAGTGGACAGAAATATATGATCAATTGCTTTATATTGATCTATAATTTATTTTCAAAATATCAATAAAAAATTTAATAGACTATTACTTATTAGGAATTACTTTTTAACAATATAATTTTATATTATTTTCTTCAATTTGCTGAAGAATTAGGGAAAGTTCAACATGTGAAGTGCTGGAAACTTTTCAGTGTTCTTTGAAAATATTTTGATTTTGTTAGAATTATCAGGATTCATTCCTTAGTATTCTTTTCAAAAAGCTAAAAAATATTCAAAACTTTAAGAGGCAATGAAGTTTTCAAGTTTATTATTTTTATTACTTCAGCTATATCATTTTAAATAAACTTTTATATCAATTAAGAATTCCTTTTTGTCTTTTTTATATGGAACATCCTTTTCATAAAAAGACGGAATTTTGTGAATTGTAATTAAAAGTCAGCATTTATCGATTTTTAGTCTGTTGAAAAATATATTATTATTGAAGTACTAATAACCTATATTGCACAATAATTTCTATTGATATTTTTCCCTAATATTTTATTATTTTATTGTCTGTAATTATAAGAATAAAGCTTTTGGAATTTCAATTCTCATATTTACAAGTGAGTAGAACATTTACAAAACACATTTAAATTCAAATGACCAAAATAACAACAAATACAAAGAATGCAAAGAATAGAAAACTATCCCTTTTAACAACTATTCTCTCATTTGTTGCAAAATATTATTTCCAAATAATATTCATCTTCCAAAGTATATTCATCTTTTCTGTTTTTTAACATTAATGGTGATAAATAACATATTTGTTTACAAGATTTAAGTGTTTTAATAAAAATGAATATCGTCTGCTTTCAAATGTAAACGTTTTATTGAAATTATTCTTTAACATTCAAATAACTTTCTAGCATAAATTTTTGCTAATACAATCTCATTCTGAACAGACATTAAATTGTATCATAGTGTTCAAATCAAGTTTGAGTTTGTTTTTTAAGATCAATGATTTCTAAAGAAGTAATACAATGTTTTAAAAGTAATGTATCATTCATTTATAATATACGAAAGATAAAAATACATTGCATACTTATAATAAATTTTTATTTTGTCATATTTTATCATTAATAATTTTAGTCGACATGTTTGAACATTCTATTTAAACAAATTTATGCCAACAATATTCATATAAACTGAGAAATATAAATATTTTAAACATATTTAAAGATATTGTTTTATAAATTAAAACAAATCCCAATTTACACATTAAAGATAACATAAACATTTGCTAAAGTGAAATTGATTTTATTGATTCATCAATAGAAATTCTGAATGCATTTTGGAGGAGAATAAATGGTAAGAATTACAAACAATAGCTTTTCAATTTCTTTTTGAAGAGTTTAGTTAGCTAATTTGAATGACAAATTACGGATTATAAAGACATACTTTGAAATAAATGCATTGACATAAGCAATAAACATAATCAGGATGCTTCCTTTTTAATCCTAGTATACCGCTAGAAATTGATAAATGAAAAAGTATATTTTTTCATAAATTTAAATGTTTGCTAACTAGTTAAAAATCTCACGAATTTGGTTTTTATGTCATTTTTTTATAATTTTCCGAACTCTCTGACATATTTGTCAAAGAAAATTTTATTTTTCATTTTTGTAGTACAAATCTGAAGGGAGCTCATTCATTTATTATTCTAAATAATTTTAAAAAGTGCAGCAATGTTTTATCAAAAAAACTTTCTTATTGAATTATTAATAAAATACTAAAAGTAAAAAATATCTATAAATTCTTTCATTTAAATATTGTAGGAAAAATATATATTGTTTTGGATATCTCTATAAATTAAATAAGCTTTTATATAATGTGATATTAAAATAATGTATCACTCTTAACAGTTTTAAACCAAATTCTTTCAAAGCTATTGAAACTATTACACCAAGTCATTCGAAACAATTGAACCTCATCTATTCTTATGATGTTAATATCTGGTATTTTTAATTTGATCAAAATTTGAAAAATAAATTCTGTATTCTTCTCTATGGCTTAAAACTTTTATTTTGTATATCAGACCAACTAAATAAAATTGCTTAAATAATTTTCCAAATAAGTACATTCAAGTTTAGATTGGTTAAAAATTAAATAAGTTTATTAAAAAAATATCAATTTCATAACTGATAGTGAAAAGTGAAAACAGTTTTTATCAAAGGTATATTATTATATTATTTGACCAAGATTTCAGTTTTTAAAAAGACAAAGACTCAAAGCTATTTTAAATCTCAAAACAGTTTAATAATGAATATGATAAAATGAGTATAATACATCAACAATTTTATTTTTGCAGATGGTTGTTATTTGTAAGGAAATGTTTATGTAAAAGTCTCGAAATTTCTTCAAAATTATTTAAATGTCCTACAAATATTTTGATATCAAATTGCACATTTTAGGAAACAAATTCCACGATATATTTAAAAATATTGTTCGATTATATTTTTGATGAAAATAAATGACGTCGTAACTTCGCTGAGTATTTCAATGCTATTAGATGATCAGTCATTTCTTATATCGTGTTTTCAATTCAATAAGATAATTTTTTGATGCCTTCCTCAAATAGAATAGAATTGAATTCCATTTATACTCCAGCCTCAAGTTATTTTGGAAAAGCAATTTCTCTATTTGTATGAATGGTTTTCCCGTCTTAAAACCGTTTCACAAAGAGAGAAACTACATAGCGGATGATAGTAATCTTTTAACAATAGACTGTTCTATTGCTTTATATGGACAATGAATTCTAACATTTTATCAATATCGTATAACAAATGCGCTCCGATCTGTTAGCTAAAAATAAAGGCTTATACTGATACCAGTTATTGATTGTTAGAAAATTGTATTTTATAGACTTGAAATGCCTAAAAATTATAGTGTGCAAATCAATGTTTTATTTAGTATGCTAGACAGACTGAATAAATTGTATACAAAGGGAGCAAAAAGGAAACAGCAACAACAAAAATGATTAAAATGAAGTTTTCTAAGCATATTTCAACGTATCATGGCAAGAACCAGTTTCTTAAACGGCCAAGCACCACGTGCTTGTGCGAGTTTAATCATATTTTTATCCATTTTAATTGTTTCATTTAATGAGTAACTTTTGTATTGCAAACGATGCAAAAAAACTTTGTCACTTATTTATTGTTTAAAAATAATATGACATTCCCTATTTATTTCATTTCATATAATCGCGTAATAAAATGACATTTTTCTAGGTTTTACTTGATGTAGTCATTCACTTATTTTTTTAAAAAAATCAGAGCTTTTGTAAACGCAATGGCAACGCGTTATAAAAAGCTAATTTTTTGTGATGCTCGTGCAGATAATAAATTTTTTATTTTCCACTTACGGATTTTTGTTGACGCCACAAATCTCATTCCTAAAATAACATTATGTTCTGACATGATAATTAAAGTATATTTATACATTAAAAAACACATTTTTTAATCCAAAAAATGATCTTTCTTTGAAATAATTATAGGTTTTATTTTACGGAAATTTATTTCAAATAAAAAGGAAAATTATGTGCATATAAAATAAAAATTAATTTGTATAAAAATATAATATTCATAGCTATATAAAATAAAACGCATCTGAATTTCATATAATATATATGCTATGTTGAATTCTATATAAAATAAAACTTAACTTGAATAAAATTATAATAATAAGATAATTCTTATAATTGTCTTTTTCCTCGAAATCTCTTCTTCATCTAACTCGAAATCATAAAGTAAATTTTAATATTTTGAGAATTAAAAGTTATATCTTTTCTTTGAATAAATATAGTATTGCTGAAATTATATTTTTTACATCACTGCAAATTAAAGAAAATCCAAGGAATTCAACAGAATATTTTTATTGTATGTATTGGGAACTCTAAATGTCATCAACCTGCATGCTGCCAAGAAATGTCAAAGAGCAGATACCAACAGTTTATTACAATTGATGTAAGTTAAATCCTGTTGTAAGTATGGTTCAGAAAGTAAGCTATTTCCACAATAGTTTCCATATTGCTGAAGCATTTAAATCAAGCTATTGCACTGCTTTTAGCTCTCTGCTATTACCAGCAATGGCCCCGTGGACACTATCAATAGTTGCCCTCGCAGTAATTATCAGATATGATATCGACTTCCTCTCTCTACAAGATCAAACTGATAAGGGCCTCGTTACTAAGAGCTTCTGAAACACGATTTCAAGGATTTATTAACAGATGGT
Organism: Argiope argentata; assembly: GCA_026289955.1. Taxonomy (NCBI): domain Eukaryota; kingdom Metazoa; phylum Arthropoda; class Arachnida; order Araneae; family Araneidae; genus Argiope; species Argiope argentata. The sequence goes on along the minus strand of JAOUZG010019115.1, from coordinate 475,506 downwards.
TTTAGATAAGTTTTGAAGAATTCTGAATTCACAAAGAGTGACGACAGTGTTTGAATGGTGAATATGAAACAACTCAGAAGAAAAGTGAAACTCTTGTTAAATTCCATTTCACATTTGAAATATATAGGCTCAAATATTTATTGTTTAATTTTAAACAATAAATATTTGAGAAATTAGTTCAAATTTTCTATTATACAGGTTATAGCAATTTCCGCTTACCAGTGACTTACCGAGCTATTTATCTTCCTCAATTTTTATACTCACATTAGTACCTTATGAATTGTTTTAATGCTCTATTTGACAAATAGATGAATCTGAATTGTGTACATATAAAATTTTTATCTGTATTTTTCAAAAACATTTCATAAAAATTATTTTTTATTTGTCAAATTATTCTTAAATATTTTACAGTTGCGCTATATATTCTTCAACTCATATGTTTTTATGTTTTAATTAAAATTGATTATAAATAAAACAGACACGAGAACATTCGATGTTTAAATAACTATTTAGTGTTTTTTTAATGTATCTGAGAATTAAAAAAAAATGTTGACTTTTTGAAAAATATTCTAAACTAAATAAGATTGAATTAGCTGTCTGTTTATTGAATGTTTAAATTAAATATGAAATAACACATATTAATATATAAGTTTATCAAGAAATAACAGGATGTGTTCGTAGTCTGTAGCGTGTTATGTACCGGTAAAAATATAAAATTTGGCCTCCATAGACATTAAAGTATGCGGTTTCGATTTGTTAAGAAAAAAAATTATACCCCAAAAAAACACCGACAGGGAAAATTCTGGCACGACGATTGTATACTTCATCGTGTTATTTATATTTATGGATAATTTGTGGCAAAACTGAGGATAAAAAGAAGAGTTACGAAAATTCAAATTCATTCTAAAAGGATTCGTAAATAAATGGCGTTGTAAGATCTTTATTAATCAAGCTGTTTTATCAGTGAGATGGATAGGTCATTACTGCCCTTCGTGAATATAGCTGTTGAAAAAGTTACATATAAGAATGATGTTCATAACTAACTCATGATGCATTGTTAAAAGATTTGAAACGACAGGAATTCGTGGTGTACAACCAGAGCGCGAACGTAAAGGTTTTATCGGGCCGAAGATAATGTCTGATTATTAGGCAGTTCTGGTTCACTTGAAAGTGCTATGTAGGAATGACATTGTCCCGACATTAATGTTTTAAAATATCAAATGATATTGCATTTCCGGCGAATAAAGGACGAAATTCTACGAGTCACCACCGAAAACCTGGTGTACCGCATACAATCATTGGAACATTAGGCTGGCCTCCTTGAGCCACGTTTATAAGATGTTGGTGGGCAACAATGTACTGATTAAATTAGCAGTTATTTATTCTTTTTTTCGCGTATTAAAAGCTTTCAAGGGACAGGATTTTTCCTATCGGCGTTTTTGGTGTTTTTCCTGAAAAATCCAATCTGCATTTATTAATGTGTATGGTGGTCAAACTTTGTTAAATTTCGTTCACTACCTAACACGCTATAGGGCTTCTAGCACCTCTTGTTATTTCATAATAACCCTGTATAAGGAATATTCTGAAATGGATGTAAAATAATTTTTGAATTTAGTTTAACTTTATAAACAAGTACTAATTTCTTAAGAGAAATGGAATGGACTTTTTCAAGCATACAAAAAGTTTAATTATATCTGTGTTAATATATTTGTACATATACATCTCCTTTCAGATGCTTTGAGCAAACAAATATAAAGTAACGGGAATTTATAAAATACATTGCATTTTTTCATAAATCAGTCATATATTTGGAGGTTTTATAAATTTATATCATACCGATGTATAATTATTTTATTTTATATAATTCGTATAACCTCATAAATTAATATCTAACCTTATCACACTTATAAAAAAATTTTGAGATACACTTAGAAGACTAATCGAATAAAATAATTATACAATTACCTAAAATTAATTAAACACCTAATTTATAGCAATTATAGTTTCCTATTTAAAAGCATTACAATATGCTTAAAATGGTATTAATAAATAACACTCACAGTTTCAAATCCTTAATAAAAAATACAGTGAATAGCAATATAAAATGGAAATGAAATTATTATTGTTCATTACTCTATTGTAATAAACAGTAATACTCTACTGCATTATCTTACCAGTGAACCAGTTTAATAATTCCGGTCTCAAATAACAAAAACGGTCAATTCCAGGTGGTCAAGCAACAAGCAGATAAATATCTTAGAGTACCAAGACCAGGCTATTTGGTCAAGACAAAAGCTGCCCAAACTAGTTTACACGAACAAGGAACCATCGACCGTGTTTCATTTACTCACTTTCATTCCAATTTTTTTTTACTATCGTCTTCAAAATTATGTGTGATATTTATTCATACCTCCTCATAAAAAAGTAATTTTTAGAATATGTTCATCAAACACATGATGATGAAAGACGTCCATAAGCATATTTTTTGATACATTTCTACATAAAACATAACAAAACAAGAGTTCTTTTAATTCTTGATATCATTGTAATGGGTCGATGCGTTTACTGATAAATTATGGAGTGGCGGAATTAGATCAACATGCGAAGGATATCAGAAAGATAATTAAGATAAACCTCAGCTTTTCTAACGAAGTGAAAGGCTCCATAATTTTTAATCGAGCGGAAAGTATTGAAACAGTTTATATTTGGATACAGATGTTGGTGAATTTTCAAAATCAAGAGTAAAAACATATCCTCGATTTATCGTTACAGATAGCATAATTGTTGTAGATTAAAATTAAACTGAATGTGGAGAAGAAGCCCCTCAACCTGAAAAAAAATCTCCTTGAATAATCTCTTTAGAATCTTGTAATTTTGAAATTTGAATCTCATAACTTGTGATAGTAAAATATATATTAGTTCACACAAAAAATCAGGTACTGTTAGAAGCTAGATCCATTAGCAACATAAGTTTTTCTCTTCTGAAGTCATTCAGGTTTTTTCACAATTTAATGATATTATGTCTAGAATTGTATTAGTTATTAATAAAAATATAATTAGTTTAATCAGTATTCATATATTAATTTAATATTTTATATATACATATATTAAATTAAATTAATGCTTGTAATTAATTCTATACTGTAAGTATCAGTCTGAATTGAAATTAAAATGTTCTATAATTAAATATATTTATTAGATAAATCATTACCGATTTATAGTTTAATCGGCCACTCCATATATTTACACATTATTTAACAGATATAGCAGCAATATTTCAATTTAACTAATTCATAACATTCACCAGGATTATTTATTCATCAGTTATTTTCTTTTCAGATGCCTAATAATCATTGGTAAAGTGCTCACTTAAGAAAGATGATTTCCATAATATCTATCATTTCATTCGGGAAATTGAAAACCGGAATAAATCCGTAAATTTATGGAATTTATGATTCACCGAATGAAGTATTACTGAATAATCTGGAATTTCAGGATATTCTTATCAGAAAGATATATGCAAAGGTAAATATTCGTTTAAATTTAAATGCAGAAATATGGTTTATTACGATACTTCAGTACTTAAAACTGAAACTAATTTAGAGCCAATACTACATTTATTATGTTTTCATATTATTTCACAGAAGCATTTCTAATCAGAAAGGAAATATCATTTAAGTGAAAATTAATTAAGAACTCAGCTATTCACTTTAGTACATTATAAGACAGATGTTTATTGAAGAACGAAATGATAAAAGGAATAGAAATGGAAGTATCGATAAGTTTTTTGACAGAATTCACATCCTAAATCAAAGTTTTATTCTGATCTGAAACAATAAAAATTATAAAAAGATATTACTTTATAAATATGAAAGCTCTTTCAAGTGTATTACTGTTTTCAATGAATTACAAAATTCGTATTAAAGAATGAAAAAATTATTAAAATTTTATTGGGTATTTATGCAATTAAAACGAAAAATGGAGAAAGAATCAAATATTTCCAAATGTAGTGTTTTAAATCAATTGAAAATAAAATAAAAAGTCTTTTTGTTGTTACTAATGGCACTTGCCAGGGACCAGCCCGCTGATGCATCAGCGGATTTAAGCCGAAATAAGCGTCTCTTGTTTGAAGTAGCGCCAATCATCATATCCGCTTGTACAGCCCCTTATTACTGGGGGAAAGTTCCCATTCACACATCTCACAGATAGTACACAGAAGAACAACCATGCCCAAACTGGGACTTGAATCCGGGACTCCAAGATCACGAGGAAGACCCGCTACCTCTGTGACAGGACGTCGGCAAATTGTCTTTTTAACCATATTGGATTAGGTATGATGAAAATTATGAATAACCAAACCAATTTATAATTGTAAACTTAAAAATTTAATCACAAATCAAAATTTAATATCTCAAAATGCATTGATAAAAAACTCGTCTCAATGAATACATATTCATGTTTACTTTTTTTATTTCTAATTTTTTTGGCATTCTGTCTTCTAAAATCATTTCTCAATTACATATAATCTATCACTATATAAAAATATAGATTGAATTTATTATGTTAAGTCATGAGAAATATTCTCGATAACAACATCTTTGAATAACTGTCATTTCTTTTATTTCGGGTAATCGAAAAAAAAAAAACAGAAATCCTAAAGATATGTCTGGATAACAACTCATCTTCCGAGTAATATAATAGAAAAATCATTTTTAACGTGAATATCGCACTCTTGCATTTTCTTTTTGTATGATCAAACTAACTTTCAATGTTCATGATTGAAGTAGGATGTTATATTCGATTGCGCTTGTTAATATCTAAGAACTACAAATTGACTCCTCGAAAATGGTTTCATGTTTTTTTCTGTTTGAATCTGAAAATCAAAATATTTGATGGTTTAGATTTTTCTTAAGATTAAC
>JAOUZG010019115.1:454076-465587 GCA_026289955.1 Argiope argentata | reverse complement strand
TATATATATGTATGTATGTATGTATGTATGTATGTATGTATGTATGTATGTATGTATTTATAAGAATTCCTATTCTTATATTCAGCAAGTGTCCACATATTTCAAGAAAGCACATTTTCGAGACAGAATATAAAATGTGCATTACGGGTTTCTTTACATGATCTTACGTGCTAATTTTAGTTAATTTTGTAAAGCGTCCTGTAGGGAATTTCAAATGTTTTTGTTAGTTTCAAACTTAACAGTATTTTATATCATCAAGAGAATAAGAATTGGGAAAGCATGGAAATTCATCGATTACTGAGGTTATAAAATATTCAATTTCAACGAGCTATCTTTAGAAATCAGACATTTCTGAAACGAAAACTTGCATTATATGTATTGATTTGCAATAAATATGAAGAAAAGGGAAGGATTTTATTCTAATCCACTGCCTTTCTAATTCCCATGCTATTGAAGTTTCAAAATCAGTTTATGTTATTTATTTTCATACATAAAGGAACGCAAATAAGATGTTTTAACAAAGAAACACGAAATATTAAAAAACATCTATCTGAAATACCAATTATCATTTGAAATATTTCATCATTATTAGTCTAAGTTTTTCGCTCACAGTTTTCAAAAAATTCATTATTCTACTAATAAATGGATCATAATAACTATTTAGAACTTTTTTATGGTTAATAAATGAGATAGGTATTCCATGAACTGAAAGGCGGGAATAACTATTTCTCTTTAAATCCTAAAAAAAATAATTAGAGATAAAAGGTATTATTATCGCTAATATTGATTTTGCTATTCTTTCCTATTTCACTTTTATTATTCAACGTAGTTAATGCAACACGAAATATCTTTAGAGGTATTTTTTGAATTTGAAAAGCTTTTAAAATGATTAATTTAGAATAATAAAATAGAATTCAATTGTCATGATAGAAAAAATAGGGTTTGGAAAGTTCAGGGAATTATTTATATTTCAATAAAGTAGAAAAATTATTTTAAAAGATGAAACATATAGAATAGAAAATATGTGAATAAAGAAAAATAAGTTTCTTTTCCTCGAAAAATTGATTGACGTTATATAAAAATCATATTTAGTCGATGAATTTGAAAACTACAAAAATATTTTTTATAGAATAAGTAAGAATATTGAAATTTAAAAAGATTACAAGTAATAAAAAGATGACAAAAATTAAATATAATCGAACAAAAATAAGGGATATAAATAGCAATAATTAGATTAAAATTAAAATTTACTATTTTTAAATATCTTGTTTTTATTGACTTTGCAGCAAATACTTGTAAGAAAAACCAATTAAAAGCCCTTGAATGGGCTTTAATATAATAACAGCTTTTGATAATTTTATTATATTTTTGTTAAACAAATTAATAAAGCCTGCAAAAAAATTTATTTCTTTGTTTAGGCTTCATGTTTCTGAGGTTTCAAGACAAAATAGTGAAGCCCTTACTTTTCCTTTTTAACTTTGCTTTAAGTCTTTATATTTAATAAGAAATCAAAAATAATTATTAGTTTACACAGAAGCAAACATTTATTTTACTTTATCGATAAAACAAATTTCAGACTTTACGATATTTTTTTATGATAATATTGAGGGAACAATACAGAAGATAATTACATGCAATTTCTGAGCACATTTACTTTTAAAGATTCGAAAAAAATAGCTATCGTTTTCCATTATTGAAAGTGATGAAGGTAAAATCACTCAAGTAACCAAAATCCATCGAGTTTGTTTATTAAAATCTAAAAAGAACATTACTTTTTTCGCATTGCATTTCTTAAAAATTGCGATTACTATCATCATTCGTCATTCTCCTACTCATCATTAAAAAAAATTAATTAAGTAGTGTCGCTTCCAGTTAAACGGAGAATCCAAAATCACTTGTCTTTATCACTATCCATATCAACTTAAGAATTATTACTCTCCATATCATAAGGAAATTTAGATGTGCAATTTTCAAAGAGATTAAACTTTATTTTTTCAGATACATCGATAGGAAATTACCCTCACTTGGTTCTCAGGATTTCACGAAATTCAGTAATTTTAGTTTCAGCCCTAACAGTATTGCATTGTTATCTTCTTTATGGATAAATTTTTATTTTTGTCAAGAAGAAATTTATATTAAAGTTTCAAATGTATTGTAGAGAAAAGAAGAAAGTAAAAGAAACTTATTGTAAAGAAAAGAAGTAAGCAAAAGAAATGTAATGTAAAAAAAGAATGTATAAGTAAAGTATTTATAGCAAAGATCCTACCTACGAGAATATTTCAGATACAGGAATAAAAGAATTCTGTTATGGTAGTTGTTCTATCCATGCAGTAGGAACCACAAAAAAGATGTGAGGTCCTCTATCCCCCTACCAATGATAGTACTTCTGAGGAAATGGTTATTTGTATAACCATTTCTTGGTGCTCTTAGTTGGTGACTCTTAAAACTTCCCTCCTTAGTTGCCGAAATGTCCTGGTCTTTGAGAATTTACTGTGTGCCTCAGGAGAGGCCGAAGTAATAATATGTGATTATAGTAAAAAAAAGCACATTAGTCCAGATAATCTACAAATCCTGTCGATACTGCTACTCTCAGTGGTGGCGGGGTGGTCGGCTGTACATAAGAAGTCCTGGTAATCTTTTTTTTTTCAAATTATGCTAAGCTCATTATTTTGAGATTATGCACATATGCTTTATTTTCACTTTTTTTTTTCCTTTTAAAAAGTTTTCAATGTTAAACTATTTTTTCAATTACAGATTGGTTGATTTGTTGGGTTTTCTTAATAAAAGAGTCATGATTTAACAAAGCTTCATTAGAAAATTGGTTAAAATTGAATCTGTAGAGGTTAAAATTTTATTTCAGAAGCAAACTGTGTTTAAAATTCTTTGCAATGAATGCAGCAGCCCTTATATATATTAATAATCAACGATGTGTTAGAAATTATCTTGCGAAAGGTAGTATATAGATAGCAAAATTGGAAATATTGACGAGTTCAGGAGATGGCATGAAGTAATCTTGCAGCTCTGACGGACATGATGTCTAAAATTGTCAGTTTTTTACCAACTGTTTGAAAGTTTATAGAGGAAGACGTGGTCAGAATTTGACTACTTTGGGCCAATCATCTCGAAGATAAGATGAGTTTGACAGATTGGTCATTATAAGGATGGGCATCGTTGCTATACAGTCGGCCACAACGAATCCTGTCGATACTGCTACGTTCAGTGGTGCCGGGGGGGGGGGCTGGCTGTACAGAAGTATATAGATAGTTTACAAATTATGTTTGTTAGCTCAACTATGTTATATGCTCTTTCTGAAATTAGGGCTAGCATATTTTGAAAAATATCAATAGATATTTACAACAAATCTCAAAATGAGTAAATCATTATAGAATTGGAAAAATCTGGAGAACGGTGGTTCATTCACTATTTCAAAATGATCTGATATATCTATGGCGCTATCTTCACAAGCCAGTTAACATCTACGATACTCAAGTATACTTTTGTATATTGGTTATGTTACTCGGCTACCGGCACTTGTGTCGTGGCTCACATATCTATTAACATCAATATCGTTCCTCATATATCTATTAATATCAAACTTCAAACAACTACTGTACTAATTGGAACCAACCAATTAGTTTTTGAAATTGCTACACCCAGACGCCATATGTTTATAGAAAAACGCTACAGTTCATGAACCTTCCGCTCAAAGAATTTATTTTTTATCGTTGTGAAAATGGTCATTTTGATGATTGACTCCTTCGTCTTTTCTTTCTTTTTCAAAGTGACATCCGTCTCTCCACATTACATTTTTCGTAAATAAAGCATTTGTTTCTACACAAAATATAGTTCAAATGAAAAATTCTAGTCATCAGTTATGATCTGACTATAGCTTTCCATGAGCTACACGAATGCTGTATAGTCGATTATTAAGCTGAATTATTCAAAAAAAAAGTGGAACTTTAAGTTTCGAATTATCTTTTCGTATTTTAGCATCAGGCTAACTTCGAAAATAAGGCAAAAAAACACACTTTCTGTATTGCATATATAAAATCTAATCTTACCCGGGAAATAATAGATTTTTTTATAATATCCAATCGCTGAACCGCTTTGTAAATAAATTTTCCAAGAAAAATACCAGGAATTTGGAGATTGGAGATTGCATTTTTCTGAGCTAGTTGAGTATCATGTTCACATACAGGATAAATTATCAGCCTTGCAAATAATTTCTAATGAATGAAATTAATTGCAAGGCCTAAAAATTAAATTTTTGCTTAATATTAATATTTTTCAGAAAATATTAATATCAAGCAAACAAATGCAAGCAAGGAAATTTACTTTCTTGCTCGGTATAATATATTTGTAAGATATCTAAGATTCTTATTATTCACATTCCCTTTCTCTTCCCTTCCCTTCTGTATTAATTTTAAATTTCAAATATAAAACCAAGAATGAGAACTTGAGTAACAGTGATAATCATTTTTTTCAAGTCATATTCATTGCATAGTGTACTACTAGATTAATATTCGTATATAACTGCTTTCCTTAGTTGCATAAATTTTCACTTCTAATATATATGTATCAGTTGAATAGAAGTAAGATCAATATACTAAACAAATAAAGCTAAGCAATATCGAGTATCACATATTATTCTCGAAGATAGAGTAATAATTATATAAAGCTACGATTACCTGTTGACTCATTGCAATCACTTCAATTTAAACTTTTAAGTACTAGTTATATACTTAATAAGTATAGTTTTTTTTAATCTTTTACAATTTTTTAAACTTAAAAACTTCTATAAAACTATAATTTTTTGTTTGAAATATGTTGCAAAATTTAAAACAGCACTATTAGTGCAAAATATTGCAGGATATATCTAAGATGTTCTTCATATTTTGAATGCAATGCATAATTATGAAAATATTCGAAGAAAAACGTTGAAAATTTTTTTTGTTAATAAGGATTGAGATTTAATTTGGATTAATTAGGATTTAAAATCTGTTTAATGTAAAAATACCTCATACAAAATCCCTTAGCAAATTTTTTAATTGTTCAAAGTATTATCCGATATCAGCAGCTTATTTAATTTCTAACCACTGCCTACTTAAATCTTAAAGAAAAAAATTAATCCAAGAAATTATGCTATTTTAATTTTTTTTAGCTTGTCCATTTAATTAAAATTTGTCAGTTAATTTAAAAGCTATGTTACAGTTTTCTTTAGCATAAGATAGAAAAAGAAAATTGATCCTTTATAAAGATATTAAATACCGCATAACGTAGCTGAATTAATACTGATAAAAAATCAAAAGACGGATAAAATTTTTATCATCTTATCTGAAGGTGTAAGACTTAATGTAAACTCAGACAGAGTATAATATTGAAAGAAAAGATTACACAGATTTCGTTGTAACACTCAAAATATTTAAAGCTATTTTTTTAAGTAAAGAGCTGTAAAAATATACTTAATTTTATGTCTTTATTGGGTAAAAATAAAATTTCTTTAAAATTAATCCTGTCAATTTTCCTGAGAGTATTGTTGATACCATAATGACATTTCAGGCGAGTATATTTTTATGCTTTAACGACAAGAAATCTAATGAACGGTTAAAGAATAAAACGGATTTTAATAAAAAAAATCGGATTAAAATATAAAGCTATAAAAATGTCATTTTTTTAATAAAATTGTTTTAAAATTAATCCTGTCAATTTTCCTGAGAGTATTATTAATACTACAATGCCATTTAAGGGAATTAGATGCGTATCGCTTAATGACAAGATATCTATTAAATAGTTAAAGAGTAAAATGGATTATAATAAAATATATTTCACATTATCCCATTATCGAAAGCACTATGAACAAACAAAAAAAGAAACAAAAAAATAATTACGGATACTTCTATCTTTTAGTTTTTATCCATGATATTTTGTATAAATTATTATCTATTTTTAGATTGACTAAATATCTGATAAGTAAAATGTCAGGGAATTAAATTAAGCAGAAATTACAAAAAGTGTTACGAAATCATTTTAAAGTATCCGGAGAACTATAAATACGAAACAGTCATGACCGCATGCAATGTGATGAACTTAAAGTACCCCCATTAATATGCAATACTTAGGCCTATGAATGGGTACAGTCTGAAATCGGTGTGGGGTCAGTTTAGTCTGACGTCGTTTCTATACCATTGCTGTGAAGAATCTGGAATTTGCTAATTTACTCAAAAATTTATCCCTTAAAAATTTATAAAAATATATCCATTAAATTAAACCATGTAGCAAAAGAAATTTTTACTTTTGTTACATTTTATTTAATAATTTTTAATGTTTTGTTTTCTTTTATTCTGAGAAAGATCTAAGACGTCAGCATACAATGTAGGATAATTTTAGTATTCTCCAAATTTAATAGTTTGATTTCTTTGTAGAAGTAACGATTAGAATTTACTTACAAGAAAGATAGAATTCTTTTAAAAGAAATTCAAAAAGGTAGATAAAATCCCGTTTAGTGTATATTCAATGTTTTTTTGACAAATTTACAATAGTTCTTTAATTTCTAATTCATTTCTATAATAGCATAGAAGATTATTTTAGAAACGAGCTTAAGTCAAATTCAAAATTTCTTGAACTATATCAGAAAAAGTTTGCAATGTACTATATCACAAAAAACAATTAAAACAGGCTTTGAAGTTTGGTTTTTCACCAAGACATAAGATGAGATTTATTTATTTATTGAACATTTGATTTCTGTATAATTTATAATTTGACTGCGTTAGTATAGTTTCTATTTTACTAGAATTTAAACTACCTATCAGTACATTTCTATTTGTTTTATTTTTGTGACCATTGCAAGGTATAATAATAAGTAATACTTCACAACAATAAAAAAAATATTTAATATGTTTAAATAATTACCAAAAAATGTATTTTAAAAACTTGTAAAATTCCATATTTATTAACGAATTGAATTATTATTATGCTTGAAAAAAGGACGAATTTGAAAATATTAAAACATGAAAAATTGATCAATCATCCCTAACTTTCAAATAATTTTGATAATCAAAGATTGCTTTCTAATGTCAGATAAATTGAAATGATTATAACTGAATTATCCATCATTCTCAGTTACAAATAAAAGTATTTTCAATCTCTCTCTTACAAAGTTTCTGATTTTGGATAAAACCATAAACGCCCAAAGTTTTATTTTCAAAAACATTTTTCTAGTTTTTGAAGTTTTGTAAATATCGTCTTTTTTGTACTAAAGCAGATCAACCAAAATTCTAGCGAATGGATACGTTTAAAATTTAATTCTAATCCACAAAAATGGATAAAGATGTACAGCAATACCTAAATTCATACTGTACGCCGAAGCGTTTTTGAATTCACGTACAAGAAGAATGCATGGCAAACAGCCGCATCTAATAGCCAATACATATTATTCAGACTCGAACAGGTCTGAGGCATCCAACATTTCTTCATTTCAGAAAGAGTTTAAATTGATTCATATGTCAACTATTAAGACCTAACAAGATGCAACATCTTTTATTTTATTCATCGGAAAAAAGAACAAATTTTCAATAACTAGAACAGAATTTTAAAAAACTGCTAATATATGCTTAAAGAAAGACATATAGCTAAAAGGATCATAGGACAAACTTTCTGGTGTGAAGTAAGTAATTGAGTAATTGAATGAGACTGCCATTAACTTGGACTCGTTATCGCATCTTATGAAACATGATATCAGCCTCATAGAAAAAGGAACAAAACCTTCATTAATTTGCCGAAGAAAGAGTTTTTATGCCACCATAAAAATAGTTCTATTATTCCTTTTAACAGAACGAATAAAATTAAGTATCCCAAATGAACTTAAGATACTCATTATGCTTTTCATTCGCATTTCTTTGAAAAATAATAGCTTTTGCTTTGCTGTGCAAGGCGAATGATTTTATCATGCGTAATTAATTGACCCCGTAATGGTTCCAAAAAATGAAATCCCTTAAGGGAAAAGAATCAGTCATTTTTTTATTCGAATAAAACATTGAAATTTATCTCATTATCACAAGAAAACTATTAAATGGATTTTTCCCTCCAAGAATGTGAGTATTTAATATTAGAAGAATATAGGGTACAAGATGTTTCACTTAATTTTGTGAGTGCTGACATTTTTCTTTTTATAATTACATTAAAATTAATTGTTTTTTTTATTTTGTAGATTAATAACACTTGAAGTAGTTTATTTTTTGCAATGAGTTAAAACATATCTTTATCCATATTATTACTAATAGTCGATTCCTCTAAAAGGTGTACCTTTTAGCTTTTCTAAGAAAAATGCAAAAAAATTAACATTTAAAGATTAATTAACATTAAAGATATAAGCATTTTTTTAAATCTTTACATAAGTTTGGAATTTTATACATTCAAATTCCTTTTATTTAAATAAATTCATAAATGTTACCGAATTATTTTCTTTTATACGATATAACAATTATTTAACTTATAGTTTCAGTTTGGAATTGGATTCTAGTTTAGGAAGATCCTTCATCTTTCCAAAGATGTCGAAAATGCTGAATAAATTGTATTTATTTATACAATTCTTCTTCTCAATGGCGTAATAATTCTACCAGATAAATTCTGAATTTTATATAATTTCTTACATGGCATTCAAATTCTATACATTCGTTTGGTCATACGGAAGTATATCCATTTCATGATTGTTCGGACTTCAACTTTTAAATAATGATAATAATAAACTTTTGTATCTTTTACGGCCAAATCTGGCAACGCTATGAAGATTTAAATCACTTTTATAGGACAATCAACATTTCGTAATTTCGATCAATCAGCCTTGGGCAGACTCCAAGAGCTGATTGATGTTTCTTCATTGACAGAACTAATGAATTGGTCTAAAATCTGCACATTTTTTTTAATATGGATATTTAGATTTTCATAACTCGCATCAAGTTTTGTCTCAAAGAATGACACTTTTTTTTAAATTAGAAAATGAATAATATTTTATTATATGCGAATCATAAGACCAAGATTTTGTAAAAAACAAATTGGAATTATATAATTTAATTATCAAAACCTTTATTGACTTGAATAATATAAAATATGAGTACTTTTTTCATTTCGACTATTCTTCTTATTAAACATGTATCCCTATTTTTAACGGTTCAGAAATTATTTGTTGAAGCTGATTAATATGAAAATCTTGTATATATCAAATAATGGTTGCTTTAAATAGCACTGAATCATTGAATTATAATGAGGATATTATTACAGTTATTTTATATCCATGTATGGGAATAAAACGTTTCCGGATAATTAAGCAGTTTCTCTCTTTCCTCCTGGGAGCAAATATAGAGATATCGAAGATAGCGGGATACACTATTTAAGTGAAAGGTAGCCAAGCCACATGGAGACTTTTAAGGATTTTCCAGACAATTAGATTTAATTTCCATTACAGAACAATTTTTTAGAGCAACAAGATCTCTAAGCCGGACATGAGTTGCTTATTTGTGATTTCTCTATGAATAATCTTCATAAATACATAGTTTATACCAAAATTATTCCAGGACTGCTTCCAAAAACAATGATGATACAAAAATTAGAAATAATGAATATATTTTATATATGTAATGACACGAACAAGTAGTAATAAGTAACAGCAAGCTTACAAATATACAAAATGCAAATAAAAATCAACTTAATAAACTATTTCACTTCATTCAGTTCTAGATTAATAGCTAGATTATTTTCATATTAAATACAATATTTTATTAAACTTCCCGTTATTGATTAGTTGTCTTTGTTGTTTTTTTAATTCATAAAATAATATTAAAAATATTTACAAATTAGCTTATCAACTCAATCTATATTTAAAAAATTGTCTTTTATTAAATATTTTTTAAATCACTTCCCATTTTTGTAACAGTGGTTGTTCAGTTTTGTTCTTTTCTTTGTTCTATAAGATAGTAAATAAAAAACAAAATACACCTTGCCTTAAGAACATGATACGGCGACGAATTAGCTAACAAAAGAGCACTATTTTCACAAACAATGATATTCCATTAATGCGCTTTTATCTAAGGATGTCGTATACATTCCATTAGATATATGCTTTGCTCTTTAAATCTGAATGAAAAATAAACAATATTTACTACATTATTGAAAAATGTGTTGCTTCCAAATGAAAATACTAAATTAATTGGTAACTAGTACATTCTAAATTATCTAAATGAATTGATTTTCCAAAAATAATATTTTGAATGGAATTATAAAGAAACTAATTTTGCTTCGTGGTGAATATATATAATTATATTTGTTTTTCTTAGAATATAGCGATTTAATTCGATTTTGTGAATCTAGTGATAAAAATATTTTAATTAAGTTGGAAATTGCCCATTTATTGCAAAAAGCAGATTTTATTTTTAAATGAAGAATAATTAGGATGAAAGTAAATGCAAGCGTAAATTTATCTGAATTTTTATGATTTAAAACAATATTATGCGAATTACTGATGCAGAATACTGTAGTTCTCTTAGACTAATCTTTTTTTTTATAAATCTTTATTTAGCTTTTAAATTTTATCCTTTTCTTCAAAAAAAAGGAAATCAACAATATAAAAACTATTGTCCTCATTTTTAAGTATTCATATTTTTTAAAATAAATGTGTTAAAAGTTTTAATACTTTTATTTTTTCAATTGTGTTCACTTTTTCCACTAATAAACTATTATGCTTTTAAAAAATTCCACTCAAATTCATTAAAAAATTGAAGAAAGTCAATGATTTTTTATGGTCTGATAATCATGATAGTTCATGTAAAAACTCTTCCTCATTCTTATTTTTTTTCTATTTTGAATAAGTACATTATTAAAAGATTCATGAATTGAACTCTTATATTGTCCAATAACCAAATTATCTCTGATAATAATACAATATATATGATCTTTTTAAAATTTATTTCTAACATATTTACTATTTATCATTCTGAAATTAGAATGACAAAATACTATTTAACACATATGGAATAAGTTTAAATAGAATGTCAAATAAGTTATTTACCACTGTCGTTGTTGTTACTTATGTAACTTGCCATTGGACAAGCTCCGCTTATGAAAGCATTAGTAGATTTAAGCCTAACGAGCGTCTCTTGTTTTCGAAGTAGCAACAACTAGGGCCAAGAGTATTTAGCTATACTCCCAACGCACTTGCTTGCACACCCTTTTTTTGCAGGGGGCACAGTCACACATAGCACACGAAAGAACATACATACCCGAACCGGGACTCCCACAACATGAGAAGGTTCTCTACCACTGAGCCAGAGAGCCGATATTCTTTACTGTAGTTTCCATAACATATTTATATAGTCAATAACACTTTTACTAATTTTTAATGCAGTTGAGTTAATAGTATTAGAAATAGTTAATAGTATTGAGTTAATAGTATTAGAAATAGTTAATAGTATTAGTGTGTGTGTGTGTGTGTGTGTGTGTGTGTGTGTGTGTGTGTGTGTG
>JAOUZG010019115.1:443370-454066 GCA_026289955.1 Argiope argentata | reverse complement strand
GTGTGTGTGTGTGTGTGTGTGTGTGTGTGTGTGTGTGTGTGTGTGTGCGTGCGCGCGTACCTCTTAGAAAGAGCAATATTTCTGTAAATATGGAATCGAAAATAAACCAAAATGGTTCCAAGATCCATAAACCTCGGTATTAACAGCCATTTAATATCTCATTGACGTTTGCTAATTTTGAGGATAGGAATGGCCGTTCAGAGAGATACTAGAAATTTGGTTCTTTCTTTATTAGGAACCATGATGCGTAACTTATATTTGCCGCTTTGTTAGGAAATCTATGCAAAGATGAAGGGTTGACAGAAACCTGCCAAGTGAATTTTATCTTTAGAGTCTTGAAGGCCGATCAAATTCTCCAGTTTTTTTACAGAGAGAACTGCTGTGTTGTGCTTTTATTTTATTAGCAATTTGCTGTAGACTACTGTTCCGTTAGTATTCTCAAATTTTGTTTATGTGCTTGTCTTGGCTATATTTTAGTTGATTATGTCTAATGCTTTAAGATATATATTTATAGAATAAAGAAGCATTACACTTTTACAGAGTATTGAAACTCTTTTACTATTTACTATCAGAGCAATTCCATATTATGAAACCAAATAATAATTTCTAATTTGTTCAATATATCTAATAATTTACTACATTAATAATACTTATAGCAATGAAAATCAGCAATGAACAACAGAACGAAAAAAAACTGGGAAAAAGAAATTAATCACATTTTGTTTGGTTATTGTTATTTTACAAAAACAAATTTCACGTTCACAATGCCTCGTTAAATTCTTTTCAAATTTTAGAATCAGTTATTTGTATCTTTGGAACATCCTATACAATTTATTTTCATAAAATTAATTAGTTACAAAGTTTTTTAAAAAGTATTATTAACTTCCATTGTAATTAATATTTTTTGATCGAAACATATAAGTCATATCTTAGGCCATTGGTTGAATATAATGCACTTTTTCTCAATATTAGTTTCATTTTTCTACATAGCAATTTTAATAATTGCAAAAAAAAGCCGCAACCATTCCTTTGGGTATATTTGTAAAATTTATTGACTAGTAATTATTTTGATTAATAAAAACATTTAAAACATCTTGTTTAATTTTAAGTTTCTCGGAGAAATTTTTAATGCATCACATGCAAGACGAATGAAATTCTTATATTCAATTCAAACTGGTGGGATTAAAATAACAAATAAGGAGCGGAATTATTGCCAATATCTCAAAAGTTGCGATACATTTTGAAAAATTCGCCAAACATTCTCCTGGTACCATTAGATAAGCAATCAGTGTGCTATCACTAAAGAAAGATTCAAGAATAGTTACGATACTATATAATTTGGTATAGCAGACTCTATCTGTTCTAGTATCAGCTTCCTTGAACCAATTGCTATAAAATGTCTACATGAAGGGAATTATAGCCTTAACAACTGCCGGTAAACGTCTAAAATCTCCATTACAGACGAGCTATTTAGTGTCTCTGCTTGCATTTTGTGAGTCTATAAATTTCGTAATAGAGCTATAACCCACTTTTACCGAACTAGATTCCTTTTTTTATTCAAGTGTTTGTGGAAAGATTTTATACTTTTAAAAATTGATGCTCCACTTCTGAGTCGAAATACTTTCTCTACATCAGATGGTTTCAGCAGATTTAATTGCGAATGATTTTTATTTTTTAATTAAGTTACCAGAACTCTATTATACGATTTTTATCAATTTCATTTTTAATTAAAAAAGAGTGTTGGATTTATTCCGTATGTTGTGATTATTCTCGGAAACCTTCCAAGAAGGAATAATAAATGTTTCATAACCGACAAAGAACGCGTGCAAGATTGAAATATGTGATGATTAAAAATGATGTGGTGCGTAGAGTTTTAAACTCCTCATCTGTAGGTGAAGACGCTACGTATTTCTGACTCTATAGTGATTGTTTATTTGCCATACATATATTCACAATTTAATTTGTCATTCCCCTCCTCTTCAGTTGGTTATCTAATTCATCTGTAAGTTCAACCATAGTCACCCTTTGTTTCAGTATTCTTGTCCACCCTATCCAGTTATCACTTCAGAAAAAAAATTGAACATATTAGTGTAAGATTTGACACCGATGGCATTCTCTCTGGAAATCCCTGAATGATGTATCGTCTTTTTTTCCTTTAACAATTTTTTTCTTTTTTTCCTTCTCTTTCTCCCATCTTGTGCTCATTCAACTGGTTAGATAAATTAGCGTTATAGGCACCGGTAACACAGGATAGCGTTATGTTATGCTATGTAGGTGAAGGCACCGATATAGAAAAATGGAACAGAATGAAGGAAATGCCAAGATATTTTTGTATGTAAACCGCTCATCTCCTTCTTCACTAAATTTAGCTACTATGAAATAATAGAATTGGTACTGAATTATAAATAATCTCAAAATTGTCATTCGCTATTTATCATGTTAAATGAAAATTAATCATAATTTTTTCGTTTCTTTAGATGGATTCAAAGAATTTTGAAGAATAATACATGTATTCATTTGCAACATTCACTGCATGAGAAATGGAAAAGAGGAAACAAAAAGAAAGAAGAGAAAATATGAGTGAAGATGAAAGCAAAATTACTGGAAAGAAGCTGACAAAAAAGAGAAACATTTTAATCAGGTCCTTTTTCTGCTAATATGATCCACGCATGTCAGCATGTTATCATAAGAGTAGTTTATTTTTATAAAACTTAGAGTTAAGTTTGATAATCATAAACTATTTGCGAATATACTCTGATGAAGTCATATAAGAAATTCAATCAATTCAAGGTATGTATCATCCATAATGCAGTCTTTAACTTTAATTTCAAAATACATAGAGCAATTTTTTTAAAAAAAATTGTGTGAAGTATTAATTATGAACATATGCATATAGTTAGAACTAACTTGTATGTTTTTCATTAGTTATTTGTTAAGACCTATAGTTTAACCAAAATTCGATTGCTTCATTTTCTAAAGGTTATATCACTATTCATGCTTCAAAAAAAAAAACATATTTCTGGTAAGACATTTTTTTTTTCAAATTCACTATTTAAGATTTGTACGGAAAATATTTTCTTTAAAAAATAAACAGTTCAAAATATCAAAATAATAATAGTTTAAAAATTAATATTTTGAATATAAAAATATTATATTTTTATTGAGAAAACACAGTTGTAAATATTTTCAAGACTTTATTATATTAGAAAATTAATGTAAAAAATAGTTTCAAATTCTATTATGAGGAACATGAAATAAATCATATTGAAAAAAAAACTTCAACACATTTAAAAATTCAATGTAATTTGGCTTTAGCGGCTACAATTCCAGTTGCAAAGAAAGTGAAATAATAGGTTTTAATAGTATCCCGATTATACCAAGAGGTTTAAAAAACCTACATAAATGCTTCTTGAATTGAATATTATGAAAAAAATTTTATTGGTAATAAAACCAAACTTTTAAATACCTTCATTTTTAAATGAATTAATAAAAAAAATCTCATTAACATATCATTTAATATGTAAGCATTTAATTCTCATATAGCATGAAAAAGAAAAGGTTGACAACTGTTTATTACCTGATATGTAATTTATTGAAGTAATCTACAATTAAATTTGAGAAAAATTTCCTAATAGAACATGAAACTATTTTTCAAACGATATTCGCTAGATTGCCTTACTTTAATGAAAAAAAATATTTTTACGTAAGCATTAATGTGTTCCTAGTTTGTCTATTACTGAAATGAATTCAATTCAGTTCCTTGAAGGAGATGGAGAAACTCTTTCGATTCTTCATTTACATTTCTAAAAGGGTTGACAACTTTCACCTTAGTATGTAATATAAATAGCTTTGTCTCGCAAAATTAAACGGCTTTACGGTTTTTCTCTGCATTTGTATACCTTTGAAAAAGAAATCAACAATTTTTAAATAGAATGAACCTTGGGGGGAAAATTTGCTTAAATGTGAAAGAGAAATTAATGGGATGAATCTTTCGGTCTTTTAACTGCATGGTTTATAATATTAAAAACAGTGTTCAAGATATTTTTCCCTATTTTGAAGGGAAAGCAATTTTAATGATCTTCAAAAAATATTTTTAAAAAATTTGGAAATGCTATCATTTAATATACTTAATTCTATTTTTCGAATTCAAAATACTTTACACATATATCACAGTGAATATTGCTGTTCAAAGAAACGGATAATTTTTAACTTTTTTACTTTCTCTTGTATGTAGTATACAGAAAGTAGAGTAGTCAAAAATCTTAATTTGATATTTTGATACGTCTCCACATTTTAAACCGCAATGAATTAGACAAGTACATTTCCCCAAAATATGCTTTTGTTTGCTGTGACAAATACAACTCAAAAACGCTTATAGTTAGATTATTGAAATCTAAATTACTGTCCTTGTACGCTACATTTTCATATTTCAATTAAATTTTCAAGGAATTCTTTTCACAGAATGTCCAAGTTTCCAACTGTTCGAATATAAGTAAATATAAAACGTGTAAAACGATGAAAGCTGGATAGACACGATTTTATATATAAATTTAATATCTGTTACGTAAACACTTGCCAAAGTTTGAGACAAAACCAACAAATGATTGATTGTCCGTCGGTTTGTATTTTCAGAAACATGTTAATGTGGTTGTGGCAGTAGCATCATTAGCCAGATAACATCTACGATACCGAAGTGTACTTTTGGTATTGCGGTTATGTTACACGGCAACGGGTCCTAGCGTCGCAGGTTCGTACCGCGGCCTTCAAATACCACACTGGTGACTTTGACAACACAACCTCATGCAACTGTATTGGCGCCATCTACCAGCAAGCAAACAAAGTTATCAAACCTACTTGGCGCAGCAAGCAGCAACTCCAACATTCACTTCCAAACGAATTCACATGCTCGCCATAACGCTTGGCGCTTTAAAATCGTTCGTCTCTCCGCCAACTCACTGGTGGGTGAGTACAGTGGCGCTAGTTTTATAAGCCAGATAACATCTACAATAATGAAGTATACTTTTGGTATTGTGGTTATGTTACGCCTCTACTGGCCGTAGCATCGCGAGCTCTTACTGCGACCTACAATTACCATACGGTAATTCAATAACAGAATAACATAAACATGTCAAATTAGATTTAGAATTTTTTGGCAACAAGTGCAAGTTCTCTAAAAGACAAATCTCTGTTTTGACTTAGAAAATTGTGTCTAAAGGCAAATTCGATTTTCGGATACTATAACAGCACGCCAGAATTAATCGCTAGAAAGCTCATCAAGAATAGCATGGTAGATTCAGTAAAAATATTTGATTTAAGCCATAAGTTAATATTTGGTAATTAATGTATGTCAATATCCTTCAAGACGTTCAAAATCATGACAAGTTTATAACAGCGTATGCTAGGAAATTCGGGGGGGAGGGCAACTCCCACTGTTGCATTGATACTTTTGGTATAGTCATAGACATACTCTAATTTCCACGAAGGCACACGGATTAACCTTAAAACTGAATGTCCGAACCACCACAACAGCAACCCCTGTGGGAACTGTGATGGACTCCTAAGGGCCATCACCTACCAAGGTACAATCCTCCCCGTAGGAAGTACGTCCCGTCGTCAAACCTCCACCTATTAGTGTACCACCAAGGGTGTCGAGGTCCAATAATCATGCCGGAAGCATCTCATCCCCAATTACGAGGTGCTCCCCTGGGGAAATATTTTTGCTATAAAGAAAAACCATTTTCCTGAAACCATAAAGGTTAAATAGGAAGCATATTAATGTTTTCGTATGGTTTCAACATCACAATTTTTGTAAGTATAATGCATACCATTGTAATAATAATGTAAATATAATACATAAAACAAGGTAAAATGTAAGAATAATTGTGAATAAAGTCATTCAGTATTGTATAATATATAAGAAATACTCACATATTTTATTAAATCTCTAATCCTCTGACTTGCAAATCGCCTTTAGCTTTCGAATCGGAAACTTTATGGCTGATTTATAGACACTGCATCCATTGCATTATAGAGATTTTAATTGAGTGATATTTTCAAGTATTCCTTATAAAGTGGTACACAATTACTAAATCTAATTCCGAATAGGTCTTCTAACTAAATGTAATTATTTACAGTTTCTAGTTAGTGATGAACCTTTTAAAGTTAGATTCTTACCAATAATTAATATTTCCTGTTGAAATAAATTAGAAAGTTATTTCTTTTAAAAGAAAAAATACTTATTTTTTTAAAATTATTTTTAAGGAATTAAATTTTTTAATATTGATTAAAAGAAGAAATAATTTTCTATAAAACCGGGCTACTATCATATCTATTAGAAATTTATATAAATAAAATGTGGAAAGGCTTAATACTTTCCTACTAAGTAACAGGTTAGATAATATGGTTTGAAGAATATGTCATTGTTTTTATTTCACGTTCTATGTCATAAAGTGATTTAAAAATTCGAAATATTTTAACAGTATTGCAATTTAAATTCAATTTCTGATTATTAATTCATAGGATCAAATTATGTTTTGAGCAATTCAATCTCAGTAGTTGCAATGGTCAAGATAAGCCGAAAAATCTAAAAATAGTTTACAAGTAGCAGACGAAAATCTGCATAGAATTAATGAATCGGACAGATATAGCAGAAGCTTTGATGTTTTTTTTACATCTTATTTCCTAATAATATTTAACTGAATCAATAAAATACAACTCAAAATTTACAGATGATAAGTGATAATTTAGAAAATTACAAAATGTACAATAGAAATCTAAAATGATAAAGAACATGAAACTTAAAATTAATAGTAAGGTATAAATAATGAAATCAAGAAGTTAAGTATAATGCAAAGTAAAAAATATAAGGCGACAAATATATAAGATATAAAATAATAAGAATAACAATCTAGGATAAATAAAAAAGAAAAATATATTACAAAATGGATCGCGCAATAAAAATAAAGGGTAAGATAATTTAATAAGATAATGATGAAAATCATCCTCTAATCTATTTCATTCTCTTTGAATAGTTTTTTTTTGACTGAATAATCTGCATACATGCTACTGATTATATCTGTTCGATAAACATCATAATCTAAATCTGTTAACAAACATTAAGCAGACTATTCATTTTCAGTAATTTTATAACTGCTACTATTTTTATTTTAATTAAAATATTATTAATAGATAATGCAAATAATTTTTTGTTGGATAAGCATATTATACTAAGCATATTTTGTTTCATTTTTATATAAAAGCTAATGATCAATTGTGAACCTTTTCGAATCTGGCAATGCTTGTAATATATGATGCTCAGTAAAAAGAATAAACAAGTCGATGGAATTCTAAAATGTTTGGAGTTTCATTTTAATTTTAAGAATTTAAGACGATCTGCAAGTTATAGTTTGAAGATTAGGAAAACGAGCAGTTTTCTAGAAACCATGCAAATATATCAATATAGACTTATTAAATGACTTTTTATATTTGTAATATTTTAGCATTCCTTTAATCTTAACAATAAATGTTTACAATAAACTTCTTAGCAATATTCCTATATTCGTTAATCATAAGGCATCACATTAGGTCGTAATATATAATAAAATACAAAACAAAAAAGCAATATTATAAATTCTACGTTTATCGAAGTAGGCCATTATTAAACTCATATTGATTCACGTAAATAAAACTTATAATTCATGATATATCTATTATTATCATGTTAGAACATGATGTTATTTTTGGGATGATGTTTTTGGCGTCAACAAAAATCCGTAGCCGAAAAATAAAACTTTTATTATCTGCCCGAGCATCTGAAAAAAATCAACTTTAAATAACGTGTTACCATTTCATTTACAGAAGCTATGATTTTAAAATAATAAGTTAATGACTACAGCAAATAAAATGCCATTTTTAGCACGTGTTTATATGAAATGAAATAAATAGAAAATATGATTTTTTTACAATAAATTCAGAACAAGGTTTTTTATGATCGTTTGCAATACTAAAGTGACTCATTCATTGAAGCAATTAAATTGAATAAAAATATAATTTAACTTGCACGTGCACGTGGTACTTGGTCGTTCGAGAAATGATGTTTTGACATGATACATTGAAATATGCAAAGCATATTTCCTTTGAAACTTTTTCCCTTCTTTTTCATTGTAACTATTAAATTTATTTAAAATATATTTTGAATCATGTATATTTTATGTTTGTCACTTTTTAAAATGTCATGAAAGAATAAAACACACTAAAAAATCAAAACAAACACAAAACACAAAAAAAAAAATCTTTAAATGAACAAAATGGGATTTTTTCGAACATTCTCTTTCTATCTGAATACTTTTTTTTTGAGTTTGTAATAAAAATATTCAATATAAATATGTAAAAGCTCTTGAGTATTTAAATCCACAGTAAATAACGAAAAAGCTGATTCGTAGATAATAACATTTTTTAAATAATCTTACTGTTGCTCCCCTTTAGCTTTTCTTTTTTTCTCAAAACAATCGTGTTAATAAATTTAATCTATAAGATAATGACTGTCATAATAAAAATATTTTTGTGATAGAGAAATATTATAAGTATAAATTGATCTCATCTTTATAAGCCATATATAAAGTTTAAAATCTGAAATAAAACAATATTTAATAAGAGATTACAATACAAATGAAATAACGCATAAATCGTCTGATTTATGAGATTCAGAATATTAACAGAGATAATATTCAAAAGTGTACTTCATTCAATCATTGGCACACTCAAATTTTGTATTCAAGATGATATTTAAGAAATTTAATACTGAAATAAAAGCAGTATAATCTTTACCTGAAGAAATAGTTGATATTCAATAGATTAGTGAAGAATAAAAATTATGCTGCGATGAAACAGATAATCCTATTATATATTTCCCATATTCCATTAGTTGTTTGGTTCAACAGATAATCACCAACTACAGAATTTAACAACGGAGATTAGATAATGGGATTTTCTATATTGAGTTCTTTATTAAAGGAAGATCTTTCAAGATAATCTTACTTTGAAATGATATGGAAAGTAATTTGTGATCGCAAAGGCTAAATGGTTGTGATTTCAAATATTATCTTTAACCATCTGTTAAAATGTCCAATTTTACTTACTATAAGATGCACTATTTATTCTCAGAAAAATACATTAGTATGAAGTAAATTATTATTGCCACTAGTTTGAAACATATTTTTTGAAATTGTAGAAAACTGAAGATAAAGCCATAATATCTACAAATAGTAAAAGAATATTTATATATGCTCATATGCATATTTGCTCTCTACAGAATATATATCTTAACCTCGATTTACCAAATTTGGCATTGGTATATTTTAGAAGCTGGGGTGAAGACGTCCTGGCATAAAGATAACACGGCTTCTTCGTGATCTGGGCGTCTGCGTTCGAGTCCCGATTCTGACCTAGTTGTTCTTCTTTGTACTATCTCTAAGGTGCATGGATTTGCTCTCCTCCTGTAAAAAGGGTCTGTGCAAACGAATGTAATAAGTGCGTAGCTAAGTTGTACTCTTGGCCCTAGTTGGCGCTACTTCAAAAACCAGAGACGCTCATTCAGATTAAAAACGTTGACGGTCTTCAGCGGTGTTGTTAGTAACAACAATTACAGATGAAAGGAATAAGCTTCTGGGAATGTGTGTGTGTTTTAAATTTTATGTATAATATTAGTCACTTAAAATTATTCTAGATATTTGGGTTTTCCAAAAAAAGTTTCAAAAATATTAAAACACATCATTTTAAAGTTTAAAAATCATCATTTAAAGTTTTTAAAAATGAACTTGTGATGGGCTTTAATTCAAACACTGTAACAACAATCCTTGACTGAAGTGTAACAAATTGCCCCTTTGGGGTCACTTATCATATTCATACGCGTGAGTGTTAAAATACAGTCATACAAAGCAAAATATCTCGAGATTCAGATTCTGCAAGAGTTCTAGTGGAAATAAAAACATTTTATTGCTAATTAAGAATTTTCCAAATTTTTCACATGAAGGTAAATTAACAATTAAAGAAAGATGAATTTCAACAAACAGTTAATTTAAAATGTAAAAACTTAGCATGAGCAACATCTAGCACATGTTCTTTTATTTTTATAAATAATTTCTATTCACAAAATTGTGAGAGCTAGATTTTAGCAAGAATTTTTGGTACCATGTATAGCATATAGAATTCTGTTTTTTAAACTAATTTCACTTGGGTTTTTCTTTATTTAATGCATTATTACTGCCGAATTCGCTGTTATAGATTCGTTTAGTTTTGTTTAGTTATATGAATATCCTGTTTTAAAGCAACACTAGGACTATTTAGGGACAGAGCTCGTAATTTTAAACCGCAGTCAGATGACACCTAAGCTGCCAAACCTCTATCCCTACGTCCACACCAGGGGAAGAGTTTGATCTCTATGATTTAACATGCACTAGACCCACTTGCACGTCATTCTTCGGTGATTCGGGTTTTTGGAAGTCTACCGATTCAGAAGCCGAGACCTTACTTCCACGTCATCTTGGCCCTGTTTTAGACACCAGATTATGTTTAAAATTATCAAAATAATAAAAACCAAAAAAAGTTCCATAAACTAATTCTAATGTTTATTGTTTTTCCCCCTCCCATTTTCCTATACTGAGAAATCAAAGCTCACGAAAAGTCAAGATTTTAAGGT
>JAOUZG010019115.1:428017-443360 GCA_026289955.1 Argiope argentata | reverse complement strand
ATGGGATAAATAACGTTTATGAAAAATGTTCCAGGAGCTCCAAAGTTTTTCGAAAGAACTTCAATTTTTATACTCTAATCCTTTTGAAACTAAAATCGGGATTAATCTTGCAAATTGGAGTACGAAATATCAAAATTAACCGATATAATAAATTAAAACTACTGATTTTTTTTAAAAAATTAAGTAGTTTCGAATTATTACAATGTTTAAATTTGTTATTTCGTATTCAATTTGCAAGATTAATACCAACTTTTGTTTCAAAAGGATTAGCGTAATTTATAATAAAAATTGACGTGCTTTCGAAAAAAACTTGGAGTACCTAGAACATTTGTTATTAACTCTATTTATCGCTAATATTATATTATATTAAACACTCCGAACTCATAAATAAATTTATATAACGCTTTAAAATTTTGTATGTCATTTCCTGTAGTGTTACTCTTAATGCTTGAAAAATTTCAAATTACTAAGGGGAAAATTGCAAGGTCTCTGGTCGCAGTAATTAATATAGATTAATATGTTTTATAATGTTCGCTTTTTCATAAAAGATCTCATATTTATAACTTTCAACACACGTAATTTAAATTTGGTCTCACTAAAAATCTAAAAAAGGTAACAAACTAACATAATTTAAATAATTTTTAATAGTATGTATGTCTCAGACAGAGCCAAGGTCCTGCTTTTGAAGTTAGCAACAGTAAAAGAAAATTAATTGCTGAATGTAATCCAATAAGTTTAAAAAATAAACACATAAATAAAGAATGCATCATGAAATCAACAGAAGCAGAAATGAGAGAATAATTTTCGAGTAAATGAAATCCTTATCTAAGCCTTTATCTTTCAGTCACATGGATTTCCAGTTAAATTAAGTGTCGGAAAAATCAATTTCGAGGCATGGCCGTTCGAGCTAAAAAGAAAATATCAATATGTTTGAAAAAAATCTTTAATTTAGGACCTTCTTGCAGTAGAGTAAAATCTTCTTAATAAAAGGATATCACTCATGCATTTGCCAATATATATTTTAGTTAAGAAAAAAAGACTTGCTTAGGCATGTAATAAAGTGTATTTCTGATTTTCTGCTACTAAAACTAAAAATGTAAACTGACTCTTTTTAATAATCTCCCTTTTTAATTCAATATAGGTTTCTTATTGCATACCAACAGCCATTGTTAACTAATTTGTTAGCCTGGAATTCTTGTTGTTTTAATTTATTAAAATATTGATAAACGAGCTAGATTTTTAGAGCATTTTTAATTTTTTATAAAAAGTATATATTTTAAACATTATTTAACATCTCATACTATTTTTTTCCTTAAATCTTGTAATTTTCTTTAAAAAAATTAGTATTTACAAAATTTTAGCGAATTTCATTGCTAGATCAGTTTTTGCTGTTTCATCAAGTATTTAATAGCATATTTCCCACCATTTAGGTAAGAAAGATTCTGATTTTTATGTAGTTTTAAAAATTAATCTAAAAAGTAAGAAAACAAATTCACAGTACCTAAAAGTACAATAGAATAAGTAATGACCTAAGCGGCTATGGTTTTAATGACATTTTCATTTCTTATATATTAGCTCAACTAAATAGCCTTCTGTATTAGCTCAACTATTAATAATAAGTGAAACATATTTTCAGTTATTAAAATAGCATAATAAATATCAAAAATTTTAACAGGTATCAAGAAGAATATTCTGTTTCTTTGACTTTTTAATAGTTAACTATACAAAAATGATTATTTACTAATTATATCATTGCAGCAAATAATAAAATCTAGAGCAATCTCCGAAACTTTGTTGGCGCTTTTTAAATAACAGATTAAAATAAAATATTATCAAATATGTTGAAGTTCTTTCACTAGTATGGTAAATTAGTACTTGCCAATTCCCCTAAAAATTAACTTCCGACAGCCGTTCCGACTTTCCGTTTTAACTTTCTTATTATTAATTTCAAATGAAGGTTTTTCTCTAAATTAAACGAAATTCGTAATAAATTCGGGTTATTACAAAGAAGGGAATCTTGTACAAATAGGACAATTATCGCATTCTGCAAATTTTAAATTTACGCCTATATGGCAAGCACAAATGACATAGTTCTAATGGCAATATTCCTACGAGTCGAAATATGAGATACATTTGCTAGATAATTGTTCAAGTTAGGCCTAATAGTGTAAAATGTGATTAGAGAAAATATATCGGTGAACTAAATTTACCTCCTTACAAACAAAAAATGTCATCTGATAGATTTCATGAAACTATTTCAGCTCGCATTGGTCTATTTTTTGAATTTATTATTAGAATCTAATATATTTTCAAAAAGATAAGGGATACTTAACAAGTAAGATCGAAGTCACGAAATATATTTCTTACAGTTATTTCAATTAAATTAAGGATAAATGAATTTCTTTTATCATAAATACAAAAACTCCTGGCTCATTTGAATTTCAATAAATACTCGACATTAAAACCAACACTTCCTGACGCTAAAAATTGTATTATTAGACCATTAACCGTTTTGAAATCTTGCATTATTACGTATCCGTAGTATTTTTTTTTCAGAAATGTTAATATCATTCCAGGAAAAGAGGTTTATGGATATTAAATAATGCTAAATAATTACCGGTGATTAGCCGCAACATTTGGTGATCATTTGCCCTTTTGGCAATTTTGATAATGAAAATTAGCGCTAGGAAAAATATAATTTTGGTTTTCTCTCTGTTAGTGGTACTTGCATCAGAAGATTTCACTATATATATATATTTTTACTTTGTTGTAATACCTAAATAAAGCAAATCCACAAAATGAATTATTTATTTGCAGTGTTATCAGTTCAAAGGAGAGTTTATTGAGATAAATTCTGTTTTTGTTTTGTACTTATTATTTTATTTATGCATTGTTGAATTATACATGTGTTATCTGTACATATATGTCGTCTGATTTTTCGAAATCTGATATTGGTATTTTCTTATCACATAAAGTCACAATTCCTTGCCAAGATTTTTTGGATTCCTTGCATCATAAATTTATTAACAAATTTCCATAACAATATAGATTCAGAATTGAAATATAAACTTTTTAAAGATGGCTGGACCATTAAAACCTGAGGATAAATTTGAATTATTGAGCTATTAAATTTCTAAGAGGAATTAATCACAAGATGCAAATTGTTTAATTGTTTCTATTTCATTCAATAAAATGCAACAATTAACCTCCATGCATTAGATTTATATAGATATATAAATATCTCTACAAGATATTAATCAAGAAATTCTTCGTTTTTGGACAAAAATTGTAAAAATTTACTAAAAACAAAAAATGAAAAATTCTTTATTTTAATAAAAAATAATAAAATAGATATCATCAGAATAATTTAATTTTAAAATAATATTTAATTATCTTTTACAAAAAGGAAATGAAAAACTTAAAGTTATTTAGGTTCGATCTTATTTCAAACTACAAATTGTTAAATTCTGTTTCGTTAGTTTTATTTTCTTTTATTTTTTCTTAAAAATTCACTTTACGAAAAAATTATAAGCTCAATTGAAACAAAGTAACAACAGAAAGTAGGCATATGATTTCTTTTTTCCAGAAATTTATGAGTTTAATTTTTACTAATGTTCATATAAACTATATGCATTGACTCAACTCTTTTCATTTTTAATTCAATTTTTTTTAAAAAAATGTAAATATCATTTAGAAATAAATATTATTTTAATGTTTGAATGTATTATCTAAAGCAATTTTATTATTATGTTCAAGAATTTCAGGAAATACTAATTTTTATTACCATTATTGTTTCATTTACAAAAATCGCTTACTCTTCTAAATTAGATGTATGTAGTTATTTATAAACTGGGCTATAATAAACAATTTATTTTCCAGATATAAATTGTATTAACGACTTTTTAACAATATTTATATTCTTTAAGTATTTTAATAATAAATTATACTAATTCATTAATAAAATTTTTAACAAATGTAAAGGTGATAAAAGAATTTATAAAACTGAAATTCCATTATAATGCACAGAAATATGCACAATTCCTTTTTCGGGTAATTGAAAGCTTTTTACCGGCTTTATTTTTTAAATGTATAATGTTTCCTTATTCATTTATAAATGCAAGACTTCGACAGTTTAAAAACAGCAAACTATTTATTTCTAATTTTTATTCAGAATATTTGAAATATTTTCAAAGAATTACATTTGATATTCATACGTAAATTTTATTATTTTATGAAAAGTTTTATAAAATATGCCTTATTAAAAATTCATGCAGTTATAGTCGCATAAAGGAAGAATTCCAAATCACAGCCAGTAGCATTGTTTCATTATTTTTAACCTTTTAAAAGCATTTGAATTTAAAAGAGAGGAAAAAAACTTAAAATGCAGTGAAATGTTATTAGAAAATTCTCTCGTCTGACATTCGATAGTTTCATATTGGAATAATGTTTTAGCAGAAAAAATTGTATTGAAATTTATTCTAAATTTTTGGGACGATCATTTAAATAATATTAATTTAAAGTATTTCTATCCTTCCTAAAAATAGACTTTATTTCCTTAAAATTCTTTTAGTGCAGCTATAATTGAAAATATTAAAAAATGAAAGATATGTTAATAATATGTTGCCTATGAATATTGTAGGGTATTTTTTTACATGCATCTTACTGAAAAATATTCGCAGTACTTTTAGAAGTTAAAAATAAATCTCTTTTATTCAAATACGTTATTATCATTCTCAAATTTTTTAAAAATATTCTAATAAAAAATTTGAAATAAAATAAAAGTTAAAAAGGTGTGCTAGTATTAATATTTATGTCCATATATTAAAAGGAGCATTGGGTATTCGCTGAATGAAAATTTACACTTTTTTGAAGATGGTTTATCTTATTAATATCTTCTAAATCAATCATTTTTATCTTCTTTATATATAAACCCTTCACATTTTTATCATCCTTAGTCTGATTAATTTCTTGTATATATTTTAACAAAAGGAAATTATTTCAATTGCTTTTAAATATTCTTGTACTCCTCCGCATTTATACGAGTGATTATAAAATAGTAATACTTCATTTACTCGTGTATAATTTCGGCATTATAATATCTGAAAAAAATTATGTTATTTTGTATATTTTTCCATTAAAATATCTTTTTACTTCATCTGATATGAACATGATATTTTGAGTTATTTTAAGCTTTTAAAGATGGTTAAATATTTTTATAACTAATTTAGTGCTAATTCATTATTATTTTTAAACATTTTTGTAAATTGAATACACTTTTTTTTTATAAATGGATATAATACTCTAAAGTTTTGCATTTAATTATAGTGCATAAATATTAAGTTATTGTTGTTTATTTAATATTTTTTATTTATGGTGTAAAATGAGTCGATTTATTGAAAAACTTAAAATTATGATACATTAAGGAAAGACTAATAAACCAATTTTTAGAATTCTAGAAAAAAAATACAGCATGGGTCAAATTTTAAGCTTGCTTAAGTAATTTTTATTTAGCTACGAGTTTGTTTTATTTTTTATTAAGACATTAAGAATTAAATTGTAAAATTCAGAACCTTTGTTTAAAACTTCATTTTGCAAAGAGAATGTTTTATTTAATTTATAAAGCATTCATGCTTATACTAAATATTACAAAGCTGATTTAAAAGGGTTTACTTTTTTACTTATTACAATTTTATTTTTTATTTATCATCTGTATCCAATATAATAAACTTTTACTTTATTATAATGGTTAATGTACCTAAAAACATAAAATGATTTTAGATTAAAAAAAATTTTTTTTTGAAACACTACATAATTTGTATGGAACTCGATTCATTTCTAAGGCGATTTTGAAATCAGGAATTTTTTTTAGAAAATAGAAAACTACTCTTAGAATCATTTTTCTCTAGCGAAAATACTCATTATGGTCAATGTTTTATAGCATATAAGGATGTAACAAAATAGTAGATCCTTTTATTTACCACAATTTTTCTCGATAGGTTAATTGGGATTTATGCTTATATGTTTACAGAAACTGTTTATTAATTTGAAGTATGTAAATCTTGGAGTAATAAAATTACATAAATTTTACATGCCCACATATGAAAAGACTATAAATAAAAAATAAAAAGGCGTCAGTTTATCTTCAGAAAGCACCGTTAGAAATTTGATTTTTATTATCCAGCATAAACATGTACCTACAAAAATGCTTTCCTTATCAGATTATTCATTTGAAAAATCAACAGAATTATATTAGTAGCTAAATTAAGCTTCTTTATTCTTAACATGTTTCACAGAGTTAGGCAATTTCCAGAATACAATATATGTGTACATAAAATTAAATTTTAAGATGAACTTTGAAAGAATGAATGTTGATTACTAAATATAATTTAATAGTGAGAAATATTATTGAACTATTTATTTATAAGTAATATTAAAAGAAAAATTACCCTAATAACTAATTCACAACATATTCTTATTACTTTAAATTCAAGGCAAAAGAGCCTGGTTGGTAGAGCGCTGAACTCGTACTCCTTAGGTTACAGGTTCAAAGCTCACCGTCCAAAAGATTCCTCGAGTGCAGGAGAGCTGGCACTCATTAGATCTGTCCGTGGTTGCAAAATACTCCATGTCGAGAGTAATATCACGGGGAGTACTGGGTCAGAGGTGATCGTTCTCGGTTCCAGGTCTAAATTACGATCTGAGTTGAATGAATGAATTTGCATGAATGAAGTCCGCCCCCTAAAAAGGGTTGTCGCGCAGATAAGTCGTACTCTTGGCTCTAGATGGTGCTACTTGTAAAACTAAGAGAGGTATTTCTTAGGTTTAAATCATCTCCTGATCGTATCAGCGAGGGCTTGTCCAAGGCAAGTACCATTAATCACAAAAGACACACACAAAAGATCAAAGCAAAATCTTAGGCATATATTATCGTATCTAAATTTTATAGAAATCCTCTATTTATAGGCTCTAAATTCTTACACTTGTTTTGGAATGAAATTTTGGAAAAAAAGATATCGCCACACAGTCATTCTAGATAAAAAGTGATTCAAAATAACAAGGCCCTGACGCCAAGTTGACCTTGTGCAATCATAAATTGCGCCATAAAACTAATTAGATTGGGAAAAAATGTCATTTACAACTCATATATGTCCCTCGTATACTTAATTGTGTTTATATTATTGATGAAAAAGCATTTATATTGGGTCTTGGGTACTCTCATTTACTGAATGATAATTAAACGTAGTAAAAAAGTATATTTTTAAAATTTATTTTAAATATATATTTTTTATTTAACTAAAAATCAGTATTTCATTCACTTGAAAAGTAGAAACTCTTTTTAAATCAAATTATTTTTGCTCAATAATCAATAGAACGATTACATCAACAAACTGAAATGGCCAGCCATTTCCGCAAATCAAGTTTCAAAATACGCTTGTATCCATGCAATTAGCTTATCTCTTGAACTAAAAATACATTGTTTTAACGATTTCTTATCATGAACATAAATTTAAATCATGTTAACCGATAAATCAGGTCACTTTAAGAAAATTTATTGACTATGAACAACATTATTCTAATCTACTTTCCACTATGAATGACAACACTATTAAGGCCATTAAGATTGTTTTACGGTGTAATCCTGATTTATTTGCCAAAATGATTACTTGGACTTCAGCTAATTAGTTCATTATTACCGATGATTATTAATAATGAATGAGCATTAATAATTAATACTGAACACGGTAGGTTACAATAAATTATGTTTTTACTCATTTCAAAGCGTTACCATGGTTACACGTTGATACTGTTAGAGATCAGAACATAAAATTGATGTGAAGGAGAAGTTTATCATTGAAATGTTATGAAATGTTCACTACAACAAACTATTAAAGATATTTATAATTTTGATCGAAGAAGAATAAATGTAATTTCTCGGAAAAGCAGACTTTTTTTAATTGATTAAATTTTTAATTTTCATAATGAAATTTATTTATTTAGTCTTATTAAGAAACTTTAACAGAATAAAGTTAACGGGAAATTATTTGTGGTAAATTTGAAAAACGAATTTTGTTATTTTTGAGCTTGTTCCATCTTTTGTCAGTGATCGTAACATAATAATTTTTCATAAATCTTTAAAGTGGCGATTTATATTTTAATAAATTTCAACAAAATCAATCTTATGTCATTATATATTTAGTTAAATATGATACAACTGATAACAATGTCTAATGAAATTGCCATTTAATGGATTTTCCTCTTTTTTTGAAACTTAGAAGCTTTCCTGATTGAACATAAAAACATAAAATGTTTTCAAACAAGATTTTTAATGCCTCTGTTATAAATAAAAGTCACCAACTATGATCAATTAGTATCTTTTCTTACTATGTGAGAGAACAAATTAAGAGAATTGGGTAAACATATGTTTTTAAGTTTCATAACGGTTTTAGTAATAAATGTTAGGTATTTAAATTTTAAAGTATTCAAGTTTTGGCAACTAAATTTGTGATATTAGACATTCAAAATATGATTTTCTTTGTTGTCTTAATATTTACTGTAATTTTATTTCTAGATAATCAGCAAAAAAATAAGGAAATTCTAAAATTACATTTAAAAAGTCTCCATATTATTTTCTTACTCGCAGAAAAATTGTCAAGTGTGTTTCATTATTTAGCAAATTATTTTTTTAATTCGGTTAATTTATTTATATATATATTACAAATGATTGGATTCGCAAATATCAAACAATAGAATTTAAGCCAATAGGATTTTTTTATATGATGGCATTAAAAAGGAAAAATGAATTCAAAATAATTGAAGTATGCATTATTTTATTCAGAAACAAAGAAGAGAAACTAAATAGGAAAAACCATTCATTAGGATGAAATTGAAAAAAATTCAAAGAAGATTGAAATGAATATTATAATAAATGCTTATGAATAGTTCAAAGTATATTGTAATATTGTTGGATTAAAAATTGCTTTTTAAATAATAATTTATCATTCTAGAATTGAAATTGTTATTGAAAAACTGATTAGTTCTTGCTTTGTTTCTTCGCAAAAAATACCTCGCTTAACGGTTGTTTTACTTATTTTCATGCATATTTACGCCTTTTATCTTAACATAATAACTTTTATCACCCTCTATATTATTCTAATTGAAAATTTAATCCCCAGACAAAAAATTGATAAAATGCGCAGAAATGTATAAATATATTTATGGTATATTTTCTAATAAATAGATATAACTTCAAAATTAATCTATTATTTAAAACAGATAAACAGCAAATTATTAAATTTCATTGAATGAAGTCCTTTTTTATTCACTTCTCTAGAGTATATTTTGAGTGAGACTAAAATATGAATTCTCAAATTGAAAAGTCATTGACGAATCTTATTTTACAAGGAATATAATTGTGATAATGTATAAATAGACATTATTAACAACAGTGTTTTTTTAAATACACGATAATCACCGCATAATGTCATCACTCCATGATTTAAGAATTTTGATAGCAGTAATCAATTTTAAATGCAATATGTCATATCAAGAGGAATCACGTCCAGAGAAGACTCCGACACGCTCGTAGGTACATGGATAAATACAAAGGTTTAAACCACTGTTACAGCAACTTTGGCTGAATCATGTGTTTGAGTACTAAAGGCCCACACAGACCATGGCGCAGCCCTTTCTTAAAAAAGTATATTCCGGTATCAGTAAAAGGTGTTGTTATTGTTGTTACTTATGGCACTTGCCATGGACAAGCCCCGCTGATACATCAGCAGACTTTAAGCCGGAAATATACGTCTCTTGTTTTTACAAGTAGAGCCATCTAGGGCCAAGAGTACGACTTAGCTACACACTCTTCCCAACCATTTTTAGGGGGCGGACTGCATTCATGCATATTCATTCATTCATCTCAGATCGTAATTTCAACCTGGAACAGAGAACGATCATTTCTAACCCAGTGCCTCCAGTGATATTACTCTCGATATGGAGGATTTTGCGACCACGAACGAGCGCCAATCGCCACACACTCGGTCAGTAAAAGATAAGACTACCCTAACACTTTCTGTACATACTAAGTCGACAAAGGCCAACCATTATACCGGAAACTTCTCATCCACATTTTTGAGTTGTCTCTATCAAGAGGAAAGAAAAAGATCACCTGCTTCAGAATTATTTATCAAATGATGACTTTTAATTTATTTTATAATACTAATAAAATGTAATAATCTATTACTTACTGACAATTACTCTTTAATGATGAACTAGTATATCGTTTATTTTTTTAAACTTCTTTTCTGAACAGTTATGGAAATTTTCAAAGTATGAAGGGCTGGACATTTTTCAGTATTCCTTGGAAAGAAGATTTGTTGGAATAATTAAAATTAAAGGCTTGGTGGTTCTTGCAAAAATCAAAATTTTGCAAAGGAGTTGCGATTTTTTAAAACTTTATTATTTCTATTCCTTTAAGGCGATCAGGGACTTTTAAAATGATTTTTTGCAATTTTCACCTTAGCAATTTGAAATTTTACAGGCATTAAAATTAACACTATAGGAGATAACACACAAAATTTTAAAGCATTATATTAATTTATTTATGATTTAAGGGAATTAATATAATATAATATTAGCCATAAATATTATTTATGAAAAATGTTCTAAGCGCTCCAAATGTGTTCGAAAATGCTCCAGTTTTTATTACTTTTCATTCTAATTTTTTGGGAACAAAGTTTGGGATTAATCTTGAAGTTTGAGTATAAAAAATCAGTAGTTGCAAGTTATTTTATTAGTTAAAATATCAAAATTAACTAATAAAATAACTTGCAACTACTGATTTTTTTAAAAAAAGTTTAAGTAATTTTTAATAATTACATTAGTTAATTTTGTTATTTCTTATTCAAACTTCAAGATTAATCCCAACTTTTGTTTCAAAAACTTTGAGTGAGTAAAAATAAACATTAGAGAGCTTTCTAACAAATTTGAAGCCCCTAGAACATTTTTCATTAACGTTATTTATTACTAATATTATAATTATTCCCCTAACTCATAAATAAATATAATTCTTTAAAACTTTATGCGCCATTTTCTATAGTGTTACTCTTAATGCCTGTAAAATTTCAAATTGCTAAGGTGGAAATTTCAAAAAATCATTTTAAAGGTCCCTGGTCACCTTAACAATGTTATTTCAAGTTAATATTCATATCTATTAAGTATTTCAGTTTTATCTTCTGCATATGTAGCATACTTTTTCATACATAAATTATTAATAGTCATTATTCAGCCATTTTCAAAGTGTTCAAAAATTACATTTTTTAATATAAAGTTAGTAACTTAAATCGCACTATTATTTAGTCTATTATATCACTATTTTTCCTATTATCACATTACTATACACTCTGTAAATACAAACATAACATTTTTGAAATTCAACTTTTCCTATTTAAAAATGAATACAATAATTTAAAAGTTCCTTTCAGTTCAAATAGCTAACTGTAGACACAGATAAAAAGAGTGCTCGCTTCATTCATATACAGTAATTTATATTTTCTCAACAATTATTCCACTTATTCATTAAAAAAAACATCATTGCATGTCAAATAAAATGCATCATATTTTTTCAACCTTAATGGAGATAAAAAACAAATTGGCTAACAATATTGAATTCTTATATTAAGAACAAATATTTACCGATTTCAAATGTTGACGTCTTAATGGAATTTAATCTTTAATATGTAAATAACTTACAGCTTTTGATTTTTGCTTATAAAACACTAATACACATAGTCGCTGAAATATAGGAAAGTGTTCAAGACAACAACATACATTTTGAGAGGTTTTTAAGCATCCCTGGTTTATAGAAAAATAATAAATTATTTTTTAAATAATGCATCTTCATTTATAATATTCAAAAATAAACGCGTACATTGTATCATCATGAAGTTTTATTAGTCTTATTTTTTCCAATAATTATTTTTGTTTTCATTCTTTAACACTTTATCTAAAAAAATTTATGATAAAAATATCAAAGAGAAATTGAAACGGCGGCTGTTTTTAACATATCAGGAGTTACTGTATTAAAAATGGCAATATATAACAAAATATAACTCATTAAAGATAACATAAGTGTTCGTTAACGTAAATTTGACTTTATGGATATTGATCGAAATACTGAATGTATTTTGGTAGAAAAGAAATGGTAATGGTAATGGTCCAAACAATACATTTTCAATTACTTTCTGAAGCGTGTGATTAACTAAATTGAACGTCAAATGATGAATGATAAAGGTATACTTTGCAAGAAATTCATCAAAATGTACAACTTAAAAATGCCTTAAAGTACAATTTCAATCCTGGTGTACGAATAGAAAATCAAAAATGAAAAAAAAATTACATCTTTTCATCAATTCAAATATATGCTAACTAATACAATATCTCAGGATTTTTGTTTTTGTAATTGGAACTGTTTTGAAATCTCACTTTTTGGCATATTTGTGACTAATTGTGCTTTTACATTTCTTGAAATTAGTTCCTAAAACGTTTAGAACAATAATTGAATCTAATAAGAGTTCAATTATTATTCTAAATAATTTAATATAAATGTAGTTATCGTTTATATTGAGTAATTAGTAAGAGAAAAGTGGGGTATCCATTAATTCTTTCTCTTAATTATAGTGGGAAAATATATACATAGTTTTGGATATCTTTATAAACTGAATTATTATTTATATAAAGTGAATATATTAAAATAATTACTCACACTTAAAAGTTTTAAACCGAATTCCTTCGAAACTATTAATTCTCATTTATTCCTACGAGTCAATATATAATATTTGTAATTTCATCAAAATTTGAATATTACCTCTTTATTTTTCTTTTGGGTTTATGACCTTTATATTTATTTTGCATACGAAAGCAATTAAATAAAATAGCTTAAATCATTTTTAAAACAAATTTATTCAAGTTATTAATAAAATAATTCAGTTTTATAACTGAAGCCTTGAAAAGGGAAAATTGTTTTCATTAATGTTTGACCAATTATTGACCGTGAAAATAAAAAAGACACAAAATAATTCTAAATATCAATAAAATTTTAATTTTGAGTAAGAAAAAATGAGAAAACGGTATCAAAAATTCCGTTTCTATGGGGTGACGGCTATATATAGAGAATTGTTTATGCAAAAGTCTCGAAATTTCTTCAAAATTATCAGAATATCTTACAAATATGTTGATAGAAAACTATACATATTTTAAGAAATAAATCTCACAATATATTTCGAAATATTATTCGATTATAATTTTGATGAAGCGAAATAGTATCTCAACTTCCCTTCGCAGTTCAATTCTATTACATAATAATAAATTTTCTACATTATGTTTTAAATTCAGAAAACATCAGTTTTTCGTTGTGTTAAGCGATTGAGTTTCATTCAATTCCATTCATACTTCTAAAGCCCTGTTATTTTGGAAAAGCAATTTCTCTATTTGTATGAATGGTTTTCCAGGCTTAAAACTCTTTGACAAAGAGAGCAACTACATACCGAATGATAATATACTTTTAACAACAGACGTTTCGATCAGTTTATACGGACAATAAATTCTAAAATTTTATCAAC
The DNA here is from genome assembly GCA_026289955.1 of Argiope argentata. Classification (NCBI taxonomy): domain Eukaryota; kingdom Metazoa; phylum Arthropoda; class Arachnida; order Araneae; family Araneidae; genus Argiope; species Argiope argentata. The sequence continues at coordinate 429,744 of JAOUZG010019115.1, read as the reverse complement.
ATCGCATAGCAAATGAGATCCGATCCGTATGTTTGAAATAAAAATTTAAATTGGTAACCAAAAACGTTTCTGAGGCAATTGTATTTTGTCATCTTGAAATTCCTTAAAATTTATATCAATATTCATATTCTATTGTGTTCATATCAATATTTCCTTGCACAAGTTTGTAAGAAAAAATTATTTGTATGCAGATGGGATAGTAGAAAGAAAAATATAAATTAAAATTTATTTAGACTTTACGATTGATATCTTATTTCATTTAAATAACCAAAAGTTTCTTTTTGAAGTAATTCTATTTTTTAATGAAAATTGTTTTGATATCAAAGGAGATATACTGTGCATCATAAATAAATTGTTTTTTCTATGTTCTGAAGTTTAAAACCATATACAGTGTTGCATGTTTTTAATGAATTATTGATAGATAACTTTTATATTAGTTGCTAAGGGTTCTGATCTCACTAAAAGGGCATAACCAATCAATTGGTGAAAATAAAAGCACTGTGAAGAAAAGTTTTTAGTTTAGTTATATTATCTTTTCGTTTTAAAAGCAACAATAGGACTATTTTAAGACGGATATGATAATTTTTAACCAAAGCCAAATGACGAGGACGACACCTGAGCTGGCATTCATGAGCCCCTAGATCCAGATTTTCCCACTAAGCTAGCTATTGACGTTTGATTCCGATAGATCTAAGGATCATCAGACAACTTACATTACGATTATTCAATGGAATCGAGTCTCTAACTTTAAACCCTTTGACTCCGATGCCAAACCACCACGGCCATTCTTCGGAAAAGTGAAAATCATGTTGACTTCCATTACATATTTGAAAAATATATTCTTTTTCGGCGAACATTTCTGGCACTACTTTTGCTAACGGAAGTAATTATTTTAATTGTTAATTTTTTTTTCTGTATTTCTAGCAAATTTTCAACTATACAGACTACAACAGTACTTAATCATAACATATCAATGACGTAATGAACTATTTTATCCTACACTCTTTTTATCATCATTAGTAATATGAAATTGCTTATCTATAGTTCTGACAAATAGAATTATAGATGAGTCTTAATAGTTAACATCTAAATTTTTCCATCTTTTAGTCCTAATTTCGCAAATAAGATACAAAACATATATTTCGTTTTTTTACTTGCCAAATTATTTTTAAATATTTTACAGCTTTGCTATCCATTCTTCAATTTATATATTTTTATTTTTATATAAAAATTAATGCCAACCAAAACAGACAAGCGGAAACACTCAATTCTTGAATAATTATACAGTGTGTTTTTTAAAGTAACTGACAACTAAAAAAAGTTAAATTTTTCAAAAATATTCTAAGCTAAATATGATTAAATTTGTTGACGTTTATTTAAGTTAAAAACGATTTCAAAGTAACCTTTATTAATATAAAGTGGACATTCTTAAATGGCCATGGTCTTAAAATACTTTTAAATTTTAGTTAACTTATATAAACAGGTTATAATTATTTTTTTATAGAAATGCAATGAATTTTGGAAATGAATCAGCAATTTTAAAAATATAACGAGCAAATTTCCATTTGTGATTTTATATATCTCAACTACATCTATTTTCAGAAGATTTGAGGGCACCAATTTGCACTAATGTGAATTTATAAAGTATGTTACATTTTTGATAAATAATTTAGATATTTTAAATGTTTAATAAATTTATATTATACTAGTTCACAAATCATATATCA
>JAOUZG010019115.1:387060-420974 GCA_026289955.1 Argiope argentata | reverse complement strand
AAAATTATTAAGCGTATCTTAATAAGCAACAATATTACTTTTTGGATAAATTTGAAATCCAGAAAATTTACTCCAAAGATCATCTACAAAATGTATTTTGAGTTATATTATAATGTCCCAAATGATTACGTATTTTATAGAATTCTGATGAGGCTATCATACCGTGTCTCTGTAGAATCAAATCTCTTTTGATTAGAATTTCTTTTCTGACATATTTCTTATATCAAATAAGCATTCATATCCTTGAGTGCAATGTATTTTCAAGAAAGGATATAAAATTAGCTTAACAATTTCATTATATGAGGTTGCACGGAAATTTTAATTAATTTTATAATGCTCCCAACAAAACAGTAGGAAATTCCAAACTGTTATATCCATCTTAAACAAGAGAGTATTTTCGATCATCAAGAGAATGAGTATTGGGTAGACCAGCGTCCTTGCATAGAGGAAGCACGTCTTCCACCCGATCTGGTTGTCCGGGGTTCGAGTCCTGGTTCGGGCATAGTTTTTTTTCTGTGTTCTATTGTAAGGTGAGTGAATGTTCCTTCCTCCTATAGAAAGAGGTCGAATTAGATGAGTGAGTAGCAAAAGTCGTACTCTTGACCCTAGGTGCCTCTGATACAAACCAGAGACACTGATTAGGATTAAATCGATGACCACCTCAGCACGCTCGTCCATAGCACATGTCATAAGAAACAACAACAACAGTATTGGGAAAGCATGCTAATATGTCGTCTCTTATTAAAGCTATCAATATTCCATTTTAACGAACTCTCTTTAGAAATTGGACGTCTTTGAAATAAAAACTGCAATCATATATATTGAATTGATGATGATGATGTCCTGTCCGCTTTGCAATGGACAGAGGAACTGCAGTAGTTTCTGTGGGTATGGACCCTTGAGCCCCCGAGGGTAGAAGTCTGATTTCTAGCTCATATGAGGATGAAACACACACCTACACGCTTGCACAGACCCTTTTTACAGGGGGGGGGGCACATTCACACATCTCACAGATAGAACACAGAAGAACAACCATGACCAAACCGGGACTCACAAAACACGAGGCGAGCTACCTCTGTGACAGAAAGCAGGCATATATATTGATTCCCATTAAATATAAAGATACAATTTTATTATAAACTATTGCATTGCTTATTAAATGCCGTTTGAATTTCAAAACCCGCTTATGGCTAACTATTATCTTAAATTTGAATGAGGAATAATAATAGTCCCAAAGAAATGACTACCTCAGCGAACTCCTCCATGGCAAGTTTCATTAAAAAAATAACAAGAATAACATTTGGAAACATGGCAATATGGCATCTCTTGTTAAGGCTATCAAATGTTCTATCTTAACAAACTTTATTTAGAAATTAGAAGTCTTTGAAACGGAAATTGACATCATATATATTTATTACAATTAAACATTAAAAAAAACTATTTTACTCTAAACTATTGGATTTTTTATTTAATGCCATTTAAATTTCAATACTCGTTTATAGTTAACTATTATCTTAAAATACAATGATGAATAATAAGTAGTAACAAAGAAACACGAGATATAAAAAAATATTTATTGTTATCTGTAATAATAATCTTATCATTTTCTTCATTTATTTATGATATTAAACAAACTGCCCTATGTTTTTTATTCAATGTATTCTAACAATTTAAAATTTTATCGATGAATGAATAATATTTATTTAGAAATTTGATAATGGATAATAAACGTTGAATTCGTTTTTCAATCCACTGAAAAAGCTGAACGGAATTGGATTTCTTTTTAAATTCTAAGAAAGAGATAGAAATAAAAGTTATTATTATCTGCAATATTGATTATGCTATTATTTTCTATTTGTCTATTATTAGTGAACCTAGTAAATACAGCAAGAAATTTTTTTAAAGAACAATTACGTCCTTGATTTTGAAAAGATTGGTGAAATGGGTATTTTATAATAATGACATAGAACTCAATTGTTAAGACACAAAAAATGGGAGAGGGACTTGCTTACAATTCTATAAAGTTCTGGGAGTTATTTATCCTAAATTACAACAGAAAAATTAATTTCGAAGAGGAACTATTTAGAATAGAGAATCGCACTAGGCAAAATTTGTAAATAAAGAAAAAAAGTTGTTTTTTTAAAGAAATAAAGACTAATGATTTATGAAAACGATATTTTGTCAATGACCTTGAAAACTAAGTAAATTAGTATTTATAATGACAAGTGAGGAGGTTAAAAATAAAAAAAAAAGAAATATGAATCACAAATAATAAAAAGATGAAAATATTAAATAACGAGCATATGATAGGGATATAATCGGGAAGTAATTAGAAGAATTTTAAATTTATTATCTTTAAATATTTTGTTTTTATTAACTTTGCAACATATACTATTAAAAAAATAACAAAAGAGCTCGTAAAGGGTCTTTAATATAATATTTTTTTTTACTTTAAACTATTTTGGTTTAATGAATCAATAAAAGCTACAACAATTTTATTTCTACTTTGAGGTTTCATGTTTTTGAAGTCTCAAGTTAAAATAATGAAATGTTTACTTTACTTTTTTAACTTTGCTTAAAACTTTATATCTTTCAAGAAACCTAAAATAATTATTAGTTTAAGCTGAAACACCAATTTATTTAACCCTTAATAGCCTGATTTACGAAAGTGATTTATTTTTAATATTACTGTGTTTGCTTGAGGGTCTAGATGAAAGGAAAAATAGCTAAAAAAATCAAAATATTTATTTTACATTATACATTACACAATATTTAATTACAACAGTAAAATACGTACAGCCAACCTATAAAAAACTAATAGTAATGTGAACATTCGTTTTAAAAGATTGGTATCAAAATTGAAACTCTAGGTTATTAAGGGTTGACGATACTTAACCGATAAAACAAATTGCAGGCTAGACGATTTTTTATGACAGTGTTGAGGTAACAATACAGAAAATAATTATATGCACTTTCTGAGCAGATTGACTTTTAAAGTATACGAAGAAAGCCAACGTTTTTTCCTATTATTGAAAGTGATAAAAGGAATTCACTCAATTAAACGAATCTAATTCAAACCATCACGTTTGTTTACTAAAATCTAAATACAATATTACTTTTTTTGCATCGTATGACTTAAAAATTGACAAATACTGTCATCCTTTGTCATTTTTCCATTCAGGAATTTTTTTTAATTTTAAGGGAAGCATTATATGGAAAAAAATAAAGACTGAAAATTGCTTCATTTCATAATTATTCATCTCAAGTTAAGGGTCATTACTATCCGTATCATAAGGAAATGTAGCATGAGTAACTTTCAAAGAAATTACACTTCATAGGTTCAAATGCATGAAGAGATATTTAACCTTATCTAACGAACAAAATTTAGCAAAATTCAGTAATTTTAATTTCTGCCAAATTGTATTGCATTATTTTTCTTCTCCATAGACAGATTTTTATTTACAATAAAAGATTTATGCTAAAGTAAATGAGAAAATTTTAGTAAAGATCCTGCCGGAGACGTTTTAGATACGGGAATTTGGTTACGGTAGTAGTTCTTGCAGTCTAATTGAGTACAGAAATGATGTGGGGCCACCGAAGCATGATACAGAAGTTATACAGAAGAAGTTACCAGAAGTACAGAATTTATGCTTTCAACTGAAAGAAAGATGGACCAAGCTCTTTAAGATTCAATCTCAGCTGTACTCTCGAGGGATAATTTTTTTCTTCTTTTTTTCCGTGTATCTCAGGGCGTGTCTAAGTAGTAGCGTGTTATTGTAGAAAAAAGAAAACATTAATTTTGGAAATATCTTTTTTTCCTTTATTTAGCTGATACTCTAAAATTTAGTTATTACACAAATGTTACCGTTTAGTCCCATTTTTTTTGAATTTTTCTTTAAAAGCTTTATGTATCAAATTTCTACAATATTGGTTACTTTTTCAGTTTTCTTGGCGCAAGAGCCAAGTTTTATCCTCTATTGAAAGTATTTTAAACATTCTCTAGGCAAATGGTTAAAATAGTTTCAATAGAGAGAAAAATTTTATCTTCTAACAAAGAATAAATACAATCCAGTTAATCATTTATAACATTAAGACAGGATTCGTGAGCAAATCACCGAAGATTTATTGTATTTATAAGAAGCATATTGAAAATAAGATGAGTAATCAGGTGGAATCTCATGTTTCAAAAAATCTCATAATCAGAAAACTTTACATCCAAACAACGGGTTATAGATGATTTGTAACGAGAAGAAGTATTACGTTATTGGTAATAATCTTAACTAATTGCTTAATTATATTTCCACAAATGTGTATTCATAGTCAAAGATAATTCCTTATTCATTATTCAAAACTAGCCAGATATGTCTATCAAACCTTCAAAGTGTAACTGCACTAATTGGAACTGATCAACTAATTTCCAAAATTGCTTCACGCAAATGTCGTACGTATATAGAATGATATTGATAAGCCTTTCGTTCAAAGAACATAATTTTATCCTTATAAAAGTTATCCTTTTGACGATTAATTCATCCAGATTTGTTAAAATGACATAATTTCCCCCACATTGTGTTGAATTGAAATATTTGGTTTCTATTAATAGAGTTCAAATGCAAAACTCTAGTCAAAAAGCATGATCTGTCTATAACTTTCCATGAATGCATCAATGTTGTATAGTAACCAATTATTCGTTAAAATATATGTTCACAATTAATTTTTAAACGCTGGGTTTTGAATTTAATGTTCATGTATTCGAATCAAGCTAGCTTCGAAAATAAGGCAAAGCCGCAATTTCTGTGTCAAAAACATAAAGATTAATCCTTCCTTGTTTTTGTAATTTGCACATTGAATCGCTATGTAAATATAATTAGCACGAAAAATACCGGGAATTCTGGAACTGATTCTTGTTTTTGTTCTGAAGCTAAAGGCGTGTTACAATAATATACATAATGAATGATCAACATTTGAAATTTTTCCTTAATAATGAAATATTTCATTTTTAAGAAAGGAAACAAGCAAGTAAAATAAAAAAACAATTTTTTAAAAATTAATTCCTACTTTTGATATTAATAAACATTTTGTTTTTTTTATTTTTTATTATTTTTAATAATTACAATTGTTGTTCTCGTGAACCGCTTTATAACAAAAGGAGGATGTGGTAGCTTCTGAGGATATGGACCCCTGAGAACCCGAATTACGATCACCTATGATTAAGCAGCCCCAGTTATATCATTCCCAACATGAAGTACTTTGTGACTAGATTCAAACTCGCAGCACAAGGGATGCGAATCCAACTCCTTCCAATCAGGTTATGATGATCTAACAATTGCACCTACTATTATGAGCTACCATAAAGGTTAGAAATTATTTGTAATTAATTAATAAAAATTAATGAATTAATTTTTGAAAAAACACCACTATATTAACATCTAACGTCATCCGCTACAAGTTTAAAAAATTACTTAATGGATGAATAAAAAGTATTTAATTAACGATTGAAAATTTAAACAGGAGAGAGAGAGAGCGAGAATGCAGGTTAATAGTAAGAATTGAAAAATAAATGCAAACCGAGCAAATCTAGACAAGGAATTTTATTTTCTTGTTCGGTATAGCATTTTTTTAAAAATACCTTTCATTACTCATATTCTCTTTATTTTCCTTATGTATAATATTGAAATTTCAATACGAAATCTTTAAATGTAAAAATCAGTAGTAGTGCTAAGCATTTTTTTAAATCATTGGGTAGCCCACTTCAACATTAATAATTGCATATAATGGCTTCTCTTCATTGCATAAGTTTTCATTTTTAATTTAAATAGATCCTTTTATATTTACTATAAGACCCTTTCAATTTAAATATAAACATTTTTCTACAAATTTATAGAAAGAAATGACAAATGCCCGAGAAATATTCTATTTATTAATACTTTCAGGTATCGGAGGTGGGTTTCAGTATCTGAAAATTAATATCTTAATATCATTATTATTTTTTTAAATCACGTTGTTTTCAGAAATTTGCAAAACCTTATTTGAGGAAACTTTATCCTTTTAAATACTTATCACTTTAAGGTCTATATTATATATTTTTTTGGTGAAAAGTTCTTGTTCCGTCCTATAAATTACATCATCCTTTTCGTAATTAAATAAAGACCGTTTTTATTGCTGTTTTACATGATCAGATCTAGGTGTCGGGATAACATTTGATACAGTTTAGTCGCAAATATTATTTTGGAATTTCACATCAGGAAATTCACATATTTTCAAAATTCACGTCAGGAAATTCACATATTTTCAAAATTCACATCAGGAAATTCACATATTTTCAAAATTCACATCAGAAAATTAACATATTTTTCATATTAGTATAAGTTTACGAAATTCCCTTTCTAATAATTTTTTTAGCCTTTGTTATGCGTCATCCTTTATTTTCAGCATTTTGTTGAAATTTCTCAAATAACTTATCTCTTGTTTACCCTGTTGTACTCCATAACCATTTATATGATGTGAGTCAACCTATGTGGATATCTTTCGCAAGAATTCGAATTTTTAGCTCCATATGTTGCAGATTATTAAAAATCCTAATTCTAGGTAACTCAAAGATTAATAAAATTGAATTATCTTTTTCGGGTTCTTACTGCTGGTTTAGTGGATGTTATATTACTGGTTAAATCACTGAGTTATTAGTTAAAGGTGAGATTTTTAAAATTTTTAATAATTCTTCATATAGTTGTTTTTATTGTTTCATTTTCCCAATAGCATGTATGTGTATTTATGATAAATCAGGCAATATATTATGATTTATATTTAAAAAAAATCATATTCTTCATTTTTATTCACATGAGATTGGCACACTTATTATAAGAAGAAGTTATTGGGAATGAAAAAAATATGTTTTCCTGTTTTAAATTATTAATTTCAATAATAGTTTTTGCCTTTTGAAGTTTCATTTTGAGAAATTTTAAGACATTCCATTTGTTCGAAAGGTTACTAAATTTGTGTTTTAAAAAAAACAATACAGCATTATCAACATTCTACTGGTTTTCCGTCACAGATTCTTGTGCCTCAATATACAGGGGGAAATGCAATTTTGAATCATGCGTTACAGAAACCTGATTTCTTTGGTGAATTCTCAGCTACAAAAGGAATGTAGCCGAGGCAAAAAAAAAATCTTTAGAAATCGGATGGTTGTTGAAAGGAAGACAGATCAAAGATCTAAAGAAAGTACCCAAGAGAGACAGTCTAAAGTCAGGCAGCCGGCAATTTCTTAAAGGAATGTCGAACGAGAAAGGCGAAAAACGGACGAAGAATGGCAGGGCTGATTTAAAGGGAAAACTGAAAGGGAAGTTGATCGACAACAGGGATAAATAGAGGATACATATATTGTTCTGGTTTTGACTGAAAGAAAATCATATGCCGTGAATGCAACGCAAGTCTATATAAGTGGATATAGCTATAAAAGAAATTGTGCTTATAAGTATATTATTGATGTAATACATTGATTCAGTTCGAAAATATAGTACACAAAAAAAACCAGGAATTTATTGCATTAACAGAATATTTCTATAGCGTCTGATTTTAACAGCATAAAAGCATAGATCTTGCTTCAAAAGTGAAATTTGAAAAGACAATCTAAAAGCATGATTTAAATGTTCTAATTTTAAAAAGAAGGATAAAAATAAGATATTGATTCTAAAGTGAAATTTTAAATGTCAGTTTAAAAACTAGATTTCAAATTCCAAATTTAAAAAGAAGGATAAAGGTAATATTTCTATTTATTGAAAACTTAGTAATAATATTCTTACAAAATACTTTTAAAGGGAAGATTTAAAATTATAATTCGAGCAGGACCCTTTTTACTTAGATGGTTATAAATTTCACTATTACTGCAGTAAAGAATAATTAGATATACAATTATAAATTTTTAAAACGTAGGCAATTTTTATTTATTACACAAATAAAAATAATTGCATTATTTATTAATACGTTTATGCTTCTTTAATAAAAAGCAAATTATTTCATTTATTATAATTTAGAAATAGTAATTTATTTGTATGATCTTAATTTTAAAATTTCTTCTGAAACTATTTTAATTGATAGAAATTTTTAAAAGGTTATAGTTAAGGCTATACAACTTATATTTATGGCTTACGTGTTATAAGGAGCATGAGAAAAAGAAAACTAAAAAAAAAATTGTAAAGCTTCCGAATGTTAAATGGCGTTTTTCACGCTTGGTGCGTTGTTAGTTTTACAAATCAAACGTATTTTCAAATGCATAGGTCAATACCATTAAGTCATTCTTCATCATCGCTTAAAGATAGATCAGGCAATTGTTGCATTCCGGGAATATCGGAGTTTGCGAAAAGGATCTATCCCAAAGAATGAATTGAAAAAATTAACTATTAAATATGAAGAAAAGGCATCTGTTTTTCCGCATTCTTACCCCCCCCCCCTGGGGGCACCACAAAATGAAGATGAGATGCTTGCTATTTGGATCTCACCATCCTGGAGGGTTCACTAATAGCTGAGTGTAGACTCCTCCCATCGATGACGGAATGTATTTCCTAAGGGAAGGGTTGCACCGTGGCCGGTGATTTCCCTTAGGATTCAACCACAGTTCCAATCAGTATTACTGCTGTGGCGGTCCAGTCATTCAGCCTTATTGTTTAAATCAGTCTGCCTTCGTATCGGATCTGAGAGATTGGTATGGCTTAATAGCATTTTGCGAATGGTCTGTGTCTTGGTTTATGATATGAAATGTTTTGCTTTCCCTTCTAAAATAGTATCATTGCATTTTAAAATATTTAATGCACTGTAAAACTTTCATAATCGAAATATGGATTAACGCCTTTATTTTTTGGTAGTTTCCTTCACCACACAAGGTAGCACCTCAGATACAGTGAAGGATGCTCAGTTCTCACTTCCCTGGTGGGTACACAAATGATGTGAAGATAGCTACTCCCTGAGCTTGACTTTATATCTTTTTATCAGAGGAATTGTACCGAGGGTGATGTTTTCCTTTAGGACACAACCTTCGTTCGCACCAATAAATCCGCAGTGGTTCGATCATTCAGTTTGTCACATATACTTTTAAGACGGGCCACAATGGCTGATTACGGTTACTGTTTTTTGGTCTGAAAAATCCTTAACAGTGCAAGATATTGAAAAATTTTTGGATAAGATGAATCTTATTTTACTCTAGGTAAATCAGTGAACATTTAGCAGTGTCACATATGGAGTACTGCACGTCCTGAAAGTTATGCGTGCACAATTTTTTCATTCTAATCGCATTACTGCATGGCATGGTTTTGTAGCTGAATTCTTTCTCGGAAACATTTCCTTTGTGTAAAATACTCTTCAAGAGTCTAAAAAAGTGTTCCGCTAGATTGCTCGAAATTACAAACTTACCATCAAGTTATTCATACTTCACGAGCGAAAATATTTAGGGACTACAGTTTTAATGCAAAATGGCACAATGCTCCCATAATGCCAGATAAATGAAGAAATTGCTTCGTAACCACTTTACAGCTGATCCGGTAATTTTGAGCTATTTTTTGATTTCATAAATATGTGAGTTTTTATACTTGAATACCTGCTAATTTTAATTTTATGAATTCTTTAAAAATTATTTCCATGGAAAAAGGAAATTTACTCTGTCTGAGTTGAAAGTATAAATGACACGCAATGTTTTTGCATTGTCTTTCAGAAGTAATTATCTTTGCTATTGGGCAGTAACATGTGGTCGATGCAAGTGATGTGCATTCAATATATAATGTAGTCGGTGTCATGGCATAAGGGTAGTGAGTCTTCCCAGTGATTTGGGAGTCCCGGCTTTGAGTCCTGGTTACTACATGGTTTTTCTTCTTCTGTGTTCTATCTGTGAGATGTGTGAATGAGCTCCCTTGTTAAAAAGGGTATGTGCAATAGAGGCGCAAATAAGAGAGGCTCATTCGGCCGAAATTTGCTGATGGCCGATGTCTTGCCATTGGGTTAGCGTCCCTACTCCGAATTCTGGGCTTCCTTCTGGGTTCGAGTTCCGGTTTGAGCATGTTTGTTCTTCTTCTGTGAAGAGTGTGAATGTGCATTCCCCCTGTAAAAAGGAGCTGTGCAAGTGAAGGGGATGCATGAAGCAGCTAAGTAGTACACTTGGCCCTAGTTGGCGCTACCCAAAAAGCAAGAGGCGCTCACTGGGCTTAAACCACTGATAATTCTGTCAGTGAGATTGAAAAGTGCCAAAAGTAACAACTACAACAACATATATAATGTAAATAAAAAGATGTTTGTATATTTTTATCTTTGCACTAGATTGTCTTTCTTGTTGGTGAAATATATTTGTATTTATTGCAGATAGCTTTTTCCTATGTCTAAAATAGCGTATTGCGTAGCATGACGTACAAAATAAGTTAACCTGAAAGATATCTGAGTAAGGTGACTTTAATTATAACGACCCTAAGCAAATACTATTTTAATTTATCTCAAAAATTCATCAGAATGCACATTATCACACGTTATTATTATTGAGCATCGATTACTTTTTAAATCACATTAAAAATAAGGAAATTCTATTTACGATTGTTTTTCCTTATATTTTAATAATTTTTTTAAACATTTTAAAATACGTTTTTCAAAACATTTTGCACATTGTTGCAGTTACATAATGGAATTTTTTTAAAAAATTCTGAATATTCTTGAATAACTATTATGCTTCGATGTTTTAGAAGGTATTAAAACTTATTTTAATTTAGAAAACTTAAAATTCACAATAAATAAAGTGATTTATTTTTTAACCGATTTTTATTACCTAATTTTTGAAAATGTTACATAATCCATTCTTATTTTGGGTTGTGTTTTATAAAAAAGAACAAAATTAGGAATTTTAGAAAAATCCTCAAGATAACTAAATATACAGTTCTGAACTACTCTATATAACTGCAAAAAATATGTAGCTCTGAAATACTGCATTTCTTATATTTGATTATCGATTACTTTTATCAAGCAAATATATTACCTTTTTAAAAATAAATTTCGATTGTCATACAAATGATTGCATTTATTTAAACCTTAAAAAAAGATCATTTCAAAACAAAATAATGAAAAAAATATCGTACTTCTAACAATGAACATATACTCATATGGAATTAGTAATAAAAGCAATACTCATCATCATTATTCTACCAAAATATATTATATAACAAGCAAATCTCTACTAATATAATGGATTATTATTCACAGATGAATGAAAGTATATTCCACCTAGTTCCTAACAATGACAATATTTTTTTTTTCTTTATTCACTATCGTACATTCTTATCATCATTATCGAAGAGCGATATTAGGGGATAGAGTGGAAAGATAAGGTTTTAGTTATAAATCACTCTCATTAATATAACAACAAAGAGTACTCTAAAAATGTCAGTCCCTAAAAGTCATTGAAAGTAATAGCATATTTTCTTTTAAAATTGCTATAAAAAATACTGATTATTTAATTCTTACAATGAAGCTTTATATTATGATATAACAAGTACAACTTTTATCAAAGCACGAATTTTTATTCCCAAAATTTGTGCAATTCATAACTTGTACAATAAATTTGCATATTAAAAGCGATAAGAGAAAGCTTAGAATGAATAAATTTTTAATGGCTTTTAGATAAATTGGTTTAAAAAGTTAAGGTTCGAATACCTCATTGAAAATATTTCATTCATAAAAAAAGTTCAAGATAATAATTTATAATTGTATAGAAATTCTATATAATTTATACATTTTACTATTATAATTTATTTACGATCCTGTATAAATCTTGGAATATACACAGAATAAGAATGTTGTTCGTTATATCGGATTGGTATTTTACATTCACTGTTGAATATAGCATAATTAAAATTCAGAATTTTCAATATCATAAAAAAGTTAAAACTATTCTTTATGAACAGTAAAAATTGTAAGATTTTGCATTTGATAAGATTAAAGTTTTCAAATTTGTGCTATTCTTACATTGATTTCAGTGAAATCTTTACTTATTACCATGTAATTATATTCTGTAATTCTAAATATATAAAATTGATTTTTTTATAACAGTACACAAAAAAGAGGTTTATCTGGGAAAAATGTGCTTTTTCATACCGTTAATTCCATGACTGGGACGAATTGTTACATTTGCATTTCTGTCTTATCTTGTAATTATTTTTTTTTCTTTTATCCTGGCTCAAGGAGGCGTTTTTGATTCTCTATTTTTTTATCACTTTAATTGTATTTATCTATTTTCCCTTTATTTTCCTATTTATAATACAGGGAAATTTTGTTTAAAAATATTGATTTATAGTGGTACGATTTTCCATAGAAAGTAGTTAAAGCTAAGCCAATAACATGCATCTCAATTGTTCTCGATATTAAAGTAATATTTGAGAAAAAACAAAAAACTGTGACTATCTGATGATTCGTTGCAACGGTTCATTATTATTACTTCAATTAAAACGTATATGTATTATAATTTTTAAAAAATTCTTAGATCTTAAAAATCACTGCAAAGCTGAACTTGTTGTAGGGATTTGGGTTTAAAATTTATGTAACCACAACAGTACAAATTATTGTACAATATATGAAAGATTACAATTTTTGGCTTAAATACATCATCGATAAAATTTAAATTGATTTAGAAAGTATGTTTCAAAATTAGAAGCAACTCTATCAGAACAAAAGTATTCTCGATACATCCATGATTAACAATTTTTAAAAATTAAATCATCTATAAAGATTCCAAACTTTTATACAACTCTATTAGTACAAGTATATTGCACGATACATCTAAGATTAACAATTTTTAGCATTAAATCCCCTATTAAGATTCCAAACTTTTATACAACTCTATTAGCACAAGTATATTGAACGATACATCCAAGATTAACAATTTTCAACATTAAATAATCTATTAAGATTCCAAACTTTTATAAAACTCTATTAACACTAGATATTGCACGTTGTATTCAAAACTTAAAAAAAATTAACATTAAACCATCTATTAAGCTTCCAAAATTATTAACAACCTTGTTCAATATATTGTACGGTATATCTACGACGTTCTTCGAAAGTTGATTGTACTATATTGTTTTTAAAATATCTGAAGAATAATGTTTTGTGCTAATAAGAAATTAATATATAAATATATTGAATGTGGAAATCTCTCATAACAAATCACTTGGTGATTTTTTTAATAGTATAAAGTATTGCTCGATATTAGTAGTTTATTTAATCTCTAGCCACAATCTATTTAACTCGAAAAGAAAAAAAATAATCAAAGACAATGATGGGATATTAAGCTTTTTTCTGCTTATCCATTTAATTAAAATTTGTCAGTTAATTTAAAAGCTATGTCACAGTTTTCTTTAGTATGAGATAGAAAAAGAAAATTGATCCTTTATAAAGATATTAAATACCGCATAACATAGTTGAAATTAAAAAAAAATTAAGAGACAGATAAAAATTTTATCATCTTCTTTGAAGATGTAAGAGTTAATGTAAACTCAGGCAGAGTACGATATTCAAATAAAAGTGATGAGCAGCGATTTTGCTGTTATTCTCAAAATATTTAAAGATCTTTTTTTAAAAAATATAGAGTCATAAAAATATACCTAATGTCCTTTTAAAAATAATCATGTCCTTTTTTAAAAACAAAATTTCTTAAAATTAATCCTGTCAAATTTCCTGAGGGTATTGCTATTGCTGCAATGACATTTCAGACTTGTAGAAGTTTATCACTTAACGACAAGAATTCGAATGAAGGGTTAAAGAATAAAATGCATTATAAAATAAGTATTTCATGTTATCCCATTATTGAAAGAACGCGAAAAGTAAAAATAAATCATTACAAAAACTTTCATCAATTAATTTTTATTCATGACAATTTTATAGATTATTATTCATATTTACATTGGCGAAATGAATGAAGAGTAAAATGATAGTAAACTAAATTAAGCAGAAATTACAAAAATGGCTACTCCGCCTTGTTAAAGTATCCGGGGAAATATGAGTACCGAACCCTCGTGACAGCATATTCAGGCATTGAAGTAAGCACAAAATGCCTCCATTATTTCTCAGTTTATACATCCATGAAGGGGTACGTTTGACATCCGTATGAAATTAGATCTGCCTAATGCGATTAATACACAATTGCTGTACATTAATAGCGTTAGGCAGTATTTCTGAATTTATTGCTGAATTTCTCATTATCATTATTAAGTGACCCTCACAATGTGATTAAATTAAATAATAAAAGAATTTTCTATTTCTATTACATTTTAAATGTATTTTGGGATATTTTGTTTCTTCCATTGCAAGACGTAAAATGATAACGTATAATGATGGAGGGATTCGCCATATTTTATTATTTGATTTGATTGCACAAATAGTAATCAGAATTTACGAACAAGAAATATCACATTATTTTAACATGAGTGTACAAACATGTGTTGGTAGCTACCCGTTAAACTTTCTCAATGCGTTTTTGATTGGTTTCAAATATAATGTTTTAAGATTTGCGAAAACTTTTTGCTTTAATTTCATCTCTACTATGACATTTATTTCTTTATTTCAGAAATAAGCTGAAGTCAACCTAATAAAGTTTTTGCATTATGATAGAGAAACGGAACAAAACTTTGAAATTTACTATTATCACTGAAAATGAAATTTTAACATTTGATTTTTTTCATCGCGATATGATATTTATTTGCTTTTGAACTATTTGTTTCTATATAGTTGAAGATTTGACCGAGTTAGTATATTTTATATTTTACTAGAATTTGAATTTTCTATGTATAACTACATGTTTTTATTGTGTGTCAACAGCAATGAGTCATTTTTTTATTAATGCGTGTTTTATTTTGGATACCAACACGCATATTTTATTCCTGATCTATTTATGTGTGCAAGGTAAAATAAAGATTAAAACGAAATCTGCCATGTTTCAATATATCATGTCAGAACATCATTTCTTGTACGACCAAGCACCACGTACTCGTGAAAGTTAAATTATATTTTTATTCATTTTAATGGTTTCATTGAATGAGTCACTTTAGTATTATAAATGATCCAAAAAACTTAGACTTAAATTTATTGCTTAAAAAATTATCACATTTCCTATTTATTTCATATCATATAATCACGCGCTCAAAATGACATTTTGCTAGTTTTTATTTGCTGTAGTCATTAGCTTATTTTTTTTAATCAGAGCTTTCTTAAATGCAGTGGGAATACGTTATTAAAAGCTGATTTTTTTAAATGCTAGTGCAGATAATATATTTTTTTATTTTTCGTCCACGGAATTTTGTTAATGCCAAAAACCTTCTCCTTAAAACGACGTCATGTTCTGAAATGATAATAATATGCAACAATCTACAATTATTTACACAATATTTTTTGCTCTTATATAATTGCCCCAAAATATTCTTAGAACATTTTGTGAATCTTTCTAATTACTAATACATCGAATTATTTTGCTGCCTGAAAAATAAAGAATTTAAAAGAAATTAAAACAAGGAATATTCATTTAAATATGTGTATAGTTAAAAATTCAACTGATTTTAAAAACAATTTTTAATAAGCAAAATTTTTATTTGCATAAAATATCGGAATGTAAAGGGAATGATAGGACCAAATATATCAATCATCCTCAATGACTAAAAAAATATTATATCCCACCCACATAAAATTTATGAGTCTTGTAGAAATCCATAAATTCCACAAGTGCTCAGATTTTTATTTGCAACTTTTTTTGTACATACATTAATGGTATTTTCCCCCTTGTTATTTAAACTTCATTTCAGTGTGTTTGTCTAGAAATATTTGCATTTATTCTTTTGTGTGTGTGTGTGTTTTGAATGTTTTATTTTATTTTAACATACTTCCTCAACTGTATTATAACATATACTATGTGTTTCTGCTAGTTTGTGAGCAATATCTGTGTATTCAACTTGTATATTTGCTTTCCCCCTCTTTTTTCTTTGCATTTGTGCCTTTGTCTTTATTTTCGAAATTCATCCTGCTGTTAATTGTGAAAGGACTCACATCTGTAAGCCTTGTGGTATACTTGTTGGCACACAAGGAGTTTATACTTCGAGAACCAATAAAAAAAACTTTTGTGTTTTTGCAGTTATTTTGTTAATTTGTATTAAGGCCATCAAAACTTACAGCGAATGGATTCGTTTAAAACTTGATAGTAATCAACAAATATGGGAAAAAGATCACAAAACACCAAAATTTGTCCATCTATCTCAAAGTGTTTTTTTGACTATCCTGCTAACAGGCAAACAGAAATCTAAATAGATATAATGGCAAATATTTGTTATTCGAACTCTGACGATTTGAAAGTATCAAGGTTTTTTTTATAAAGATATTATAATAGACTTTTTTTCTTGGCCGAAAGTCAACATGTTTTTCGGGATCGATTATTAAGGTCCAACAAAGATGAAAAATTCATCTCTTTGTTAATCGAGCAGAAAAAACATTTTTCAATAATTAGAACAAAATTTTAACACTTTATCAATATGTGTGTAAAGTAAGATATATTGCTAAAAGGATCATGAATGCATTTCCTGGTGGGAAGTTAAAGTAATTGAATGAGACTCCCATTAATTTGGACACGTTATATCTTGTGAAACATGATATCAACCTCATAAAAAATAGAACAAAGCCTTCATTAATTTACCGAAGAAAGAGTCCTTATGCCACCATAAAAATAGTTCTATTATTCCATTTAACGGAACGAATACAATTAAGCATCCCAAATGCTTGAAAAAACTCTTTATCATTTTCATTTGCTTTCCTTTGAAAAATAATAGCTTTTGCTTTGTTGTACAAGGCAAATGATTTTATCACGCTGAATTAATTGACCCCGAAATGGTTCCAAAAAGGAAAATCCCTTAAGGGAAAAGAATATGCGTTTTTTTATTATAATAAAGCAGGAAAATTTATGTCATTATCATAAGAAAACTATTAAATGGAATTTTTTCCCCAAGCATTTAAGTATTTAATACTAGAAGAGTAAAAAAAGAGTACAAGACCTTTCACTTATCTTTGAGAGTGTTAACATTTCCCTCTTAATATGCCATTAAAAAGATTTTATGTATTTTATATGTTAAGACCGTTTAATGTAGTTTATTTTCTTGATATGTTTTGATGTACATCGTTATCCACATTATCATTAATGGTTGATTCCTCTAAAGAGTGAATTTCAACTTTCTAAAAAAAACGACTAAGTTGTTGATAATATTCTAATAAATTTCACAACTATTTTACTGTTGAGAATAAAATCAATATAATTTTCATTATTTTAACAAATATTTCATTGATTGATTTTCCCCCAGTTTTGAAAACGTAAGGAGGATTCTACTTAATATAATAAAATAATAAAAATAATAAGCAGGGCGAGTGGTCTTCTAAAAACTTTCTCGAATAGTTTTTAATAAACTTTTTAAGACAGAGAATTATTTGCATGATGGTAATTACGTATTTGACCGTGGACGCCAACGGTCTAGTAAATCATTGGTGACCGATTCAAATTTGACTATAAATCGTCGACGCCAACCGAACTAACAAAATGGCAGGCGACAGTTAAGATTTGAACAATTTTTTAAATAATGGCGGGGGGTTTTGCCATTATTGGCAACTTAGCAACTCATTGGTGACGCCTTCAAATTCGGCGATAAATATTGACGGTCTAATATGTAAGTACCTGCATGACATTGCAGTGCAATATTCTTAAAATGATAGCTTTTGGCGTGAATTGATAATTTTCATTGGATTTGTTGTTTGATCCTTAGCGATCTGTTAGACAATTAGTCCCTGACCTCGCAAAATAGTATCCAGGATTTGAATTTGGACGCGCTTTTAGACGCGTTTTTCTCAATTGGATTTAAAAAAATGACACAAAATTGTACTTGTAGTCACAAAATCCCTTAAGAAATTTGTTATAATTCTATTTTTGAAATTACAGCATTAACATATTTCTGAAAGTAAAGATTGACATACAGTCGTTCCTTAGTTAAATTTGGCTCAAAATTTGATCCACACTGTAGATGTTAGTACTGTGTAAGAATTTATCTCGAATTTGTTCTATCTAGCTGTCTTTGTTTTATACTTATCGTTTTAAGTAATATCTATCTTATTTACGAATAGCAGGACAGGCTGACTTTCCATAAACATTTTTTTTTAAATTTGATTATAATCTGAGAATTTGATTTAAAGACCGTATACCAAATTTTATCCGTTTAGCTCTAAATGTTTTTAAATGTTCTAAGATAGTCAAATGAACATTTTCAAAAATACGAGATGTCAAAATTTTGAGTTAAAATCTTTTTGACGATTATTGTACTTTATCTATATATTATGCACATGAAAAAGCAATAATGAAAGGAAAATACTGCTAGAATATAGATTAACCGTACATAAAAGCATTAACATATCATAGAATTAGTTCTCTGCTGAAAAAAGTTCATATAGATATTGAATAGTCCATACTGAATACTGTACAAGTATTAAAAAAACTGAATACATATTACATGTATATATCACTCTTAATCGCAAAATGAACATCAATAAAAAGCGAAATTTCATTTACAGATATGCAAAATACAAATAAAAATCAATATGATAAATTATTTTATTTCGTTCAATTCTCGTTTAAAAAATTAGATTACTTTTAAATTAAATCTTAAAATTTGATAAATTTCTCATCAATAATTAGTAAACATTTTTCTATTAATTTAACAAATTAATATTATCAAACTAACTCATTAACTCATTTCCTATTTCATAAAATAGATTTCATTTAAATAAATATTTCAAATAACCACATTTGTGTAACAGTTTGTTTCAGTTTTATTCTTTTCTTTGTTAGTTAAGATATTAAAATAGAAACAAAATACATTCAACCTCAATTGAATAACATGATACGACGATGAATTTTTTAATAAAAGATCATGTTTTTTTTTTAAAAAAAACAGTGATATTTTATTAATAGGCTTTAATCTTGGGATGTCATTTTCACTTCATTATGAAAACGTTTTGTTCTGAATTTGAATGAAAAGTAAATAAAAACTATTTACTACATAAATAAATAATTTGAAATTTGCAAATGAAACACTGAATTAATTGGTAACGAGTGCATCTTTCATTATTTGAATGAATTAATGTTCCATAAAAAACATTTTGAAGGAAATCATAAAGAAACTATTTTTGTTTCATTGTGAAGAAAAATATTTTTATTTGTTTCTCTTAGAATATAGCGATTTAATTCAGTTATGTGAATCTAGTGATTGTACTATTTTAATTAGTACAATCACTAGAGTTAGAAATTGCCCATTTATTTAAACAAGGTTTTATTTTTAAATGAAAACAAACTCTGATTAAATTAACCTCAGGATTGAATTCGGAAGACTTTTCATAATTCGAAACTGGCTATTATGCAGATTGCTAAAATTAAAGCTCACATTATCTTTTTTGAATAATTGTTTTCATTTACTTTAACTTGATTTAGCTGTAGAATTTTATCACTATTATTTTTTAGAAAAAAAAATTCAACAATTCAAAAATTGTTTTGCGTATTTTTACTAATTATATTTTAAAAATAAAATATTTAACACTTTTATTTTTTGACTTTTTCTATGTCTTACTTTTCTTCTGATAAATGCTAAAACTATGAAGAATTATTAAATTTTTATTCAAATTCATTCCAAAATGTCAGGAAATCAAATATGCCTTATTACTTGATGATCATTTATAGTCAATGTAAAAAAAACTTTCTGCATTCTAAAAATTCTATATTTATAATAAGTGTGTTAATAAAATATTCTTGAGAACTCTGTGTTGTACAATCAGCGAATTATCACAAATAATAATTAATATGACAAAATAGTATCATTTCGCCCATATGATTGGGAATTTAATTTAGAATTATTCTGACAATTTTACAATTTCTCATCGTAAAACTAGAATGACAACTTTTTAGCGCATCTGATATAAATTTAAATAGACTAATAAATATTTATCATTGTATTTTCTGCAACATATTTATTCTTTCTGTAATACCTTTATAAATTTGTAATGTTATTATCGTTCCCAGTTAAGTAATGGCCTTTGAAATATTAATTTCTAATGCCACGTATATGCAATGTTCATACGAGAAGTTCGGAAAGTTATTAGAATTTTGGCTTTATCTTTATTAGTAACTACGATACGTGACTTCTTCTATTTGCCGTTAGATTCCGATCCTGTCTGGAAATCTATGCAAAGTTGAAGAGTTGTAGGAACTCTGTCAGCTTTAGTGTTGATGTCGGAGAAAATTCTCCAGTTGTTTTACCATGAGAACAACTATGCTTTGTTTTGTTTTTTAAATTTTACTGGCGATTTTTTTCAATAGAGTATTGCTTGTTCCGCTAAAGGAGTTTTTGTGTCTATTTTGGCTTTATCTCTTTCGTTTGTGCTTTCAGATATTGAATAAAGTGACATCTTATATTATGCAACGTTTTGAAATTTAATTTTTCAATCACCTTAAATTTCTGTAATAACACTGAATGATAATTCTTAATTTGGCCATGATACTGAATAATTAACTATACCAACACAGTTTGATTTTACATGAGTGACCTGCAAACATAAATATGTGTACAGTTGGCAATTAATAATGAATGAAAACAAGAATCAAATTTTTAAGAAAATAAATTAATCAGATTTTACTTGTCATTTTTAGATAATAAGAATTTATTTCCATTTACATGGTCCTTTAAATTCTTAACGATTTCTTATAGAATCAGTGATCTGCGTCGTTTGAACACCCTTTAATTTTCTTTTGATAAAAATGGATCATCTGCCAAGGTTACAAATTTTTATAAACATTTTCCAATCCAAACATGTAAGGCAGATCTCTAGCCTTTTGCTGAATATAATTCACTTATTCTTGATATTTGTTTTATTTTTTGATGTAACCATTTAAAAATGCACTCAACACACCCAATTTTTTTGTCTATATTTGCAAAATATCATGACAAGCAAATATTTTTATAATTAATTTAAAATATTTAAGACATCTTATTTAATTTTAGGTTTCGCGGAAGAATTTTTAATGCACCTCAATCGCATTTTAAAATACCATGATATAAATGACGAATAAATTTCCGAATTATTGCCAATCTATTAAAAATTGTGATACATTTTATAAAATTCACCAAACATTCTCCTGGTATCATTAATTGAGCAATCTCAAACTACAATTCTATCACTAAAGAAAGATTCAAGTGTAGTAACGGTACTGAGTAATTTAGTATATCAGACTTTATCTCTTCTACTATGAGATTCCAAGAACCAATTGCTATAAAATGTCTCCATGAAGAGAATTATAGCCTTAACAACTGCCTGAACCATCTAAAACTGCAGCTACAGACGAGCTATTTAGTGCCTCTGTCTACTTCTTGTGAGTCTATAAATTTCGTAATAGAGCTATAACCCACTTTCACCGAACTAGATTTCTTTTTTATTCAAGTGTTCGTGTAAAAATTACATAGTTTTGAAAATTGATACTACATTTCTGTGTAGAAATAGTTTCTTTACATGAGATGGTTTCAGCATATCTAATTGCAGATACTTTTTATTTTAAATTAAGTTAATAGAACTGTGTTATGCGATTTTTATTAATTTTATTTGTAACTAAAAGAAGCATCAGATTTATCCATTTGATGCGATTATTTTCAGAAACATTCCAAGAATCAATCGGAAATATTTCATAATAAACAAAGAATACGTGCAATAATAGGATATGTAATGGTTAGAAAAGAAGTGATGACTGTGGTTTTAGACTCTGCATAAGATGGTGAAGACGCTTATACATATAAATAGAATTGAATGTAAAAAAAGGCAAGAATTTTTTGTATATAGATAGTTCCCCTTCTCATTGACCACATTTAGAGACGACTTAGTAATAAAACTCTTAACTATATTTTTTTAAACCAAAATTATCATTTGTTATTTATTACGATAAATAAAAATTATTCGATTTCAACAGATTTAATCGTAGATGCTTTTACAAATTACCATTTTACTAAATATCGATATTTGACATGAATGAAATATTTTTACTGAATTTATTGTGCTATTTTTGTTGAGAAATCTCTATAAATAATTGATATACAATCTTTTTACTTCTCTTGACTTGCCATATCTGTAACGAGTTGCCCCCAGTCAGAGATGACAATTAGGGCTCAGTTGAAATTTCAAGCTATTTTGTCTAGATTTTTTTAATACTCTTTAGATAGTATTTTGATTTTAACCGGGGTTTTTTCTCTTTAGAATTAAATTTATATACTTTTTTTCTAACTAACTCTTAGTAAAATTGCATGGAAACGAATTTCTTAAATTAACCCCTTAACTATTAATATGATTTTCAAAATAACAAAGTAAGAATTTTGATGAAAATATTACATCTATGAAACATTTTTAAATTCTACAATTTTTTAAAGTGAAAATAAAATTGAAGATAATAGACAAAATCCTACCGTATCAAACATTACACAAATCTGGTTATTAATGAATTTTGCCTTTCGCGTTTATAAATGCAGTTAGAAATGAAGTAAAATAATAGGCTTTAATATCAATTTGATTCTACTAAGAATGTTACGATACTTACATACATTCTTCCTGAATTAAATATTTCAAAACCATTTTACTTGATACTAAATTAGTACTATTAAATGCATTTATCGTTTATGGAAGTAATATAAAATCCTTAATACTTCAATTAAAGAAACAGTTCTTTGATTGAAAGATAATTGTAAGTTTCATAGAAGGTAATCTTTGTCGTAGATTTTATACAGAAACGAAAATTCAGCGACTCTTTAGTACCTGGTATGTAATTAATTGAATTAACTTACTTCTAAATTTGAAAAAGATTTTAAAATGGAGCATGCAACCATTTTTCAGGTAATCTCAGAAACACAGTCACATTTTAATTTAAAAAGTATTTTTCAACAAGCAGTAATCTGTTTCTTGTATGCCTATTACCGAAAATAATTGAATTTAGTTCCCTGAAGTATATGGAGAAACTCTGCATATTCTCCATTTGCATTTCTTCGAGGGGTGACAGCTTTGACCTTGGCATGTAAGGAAGATGGCATTCTTTCTTAAATTAAATGACTTTGGAATGTTTCTCTAAATTGGTATTCCTTAAGGAAAGAAATCAACCACTTTTAAATGAAATAAATCTTAGAAAATTTGTTTAAATACGAAAGAGAAATTAATTGACTGAATCTTTCTGACTTTTAATTTCAAAATTTATTATATTAAGAAAAAATGTGCAAAATATTTTTCTCATTTCTGGAAATTAAAACATTTTTAATGAACCAATAAAATTATTTTATAAATTTCAAACCATGGACATTAAATATATTAACTTCATGCTTTATATTTAAATTTACAAAACATAACAGTAAATATCACTGCTCAAAAAATTAATTTTGTATTTTTTCCTCGTATAGTATAGAAAAGGTCAAGAAATCATCAAAAAAAAAGGAGCTCGGTATTTTGATACATCTCCTCATTTTAGACCTCAATGAGGTCGAAAAATACATTTTTGTAAAATTTGCGCCTGTCTGTACTGACAAAAATAACTCAAAAACGTTTTGAGCTAGAGAGGTGAAATTTGGGATATGGTTTTTACACCAAATTGGAAGATTTCTATTAAATTTAGAGTAAAATCTATTTTGATGAAGTTCACCTCTCAGATGTGTTTGAAATAAGTCAACACGACAACCACACAACAAAGAAAACTATATAGATTTCGGTATACAAATTTAATATCTGTGGTATCATCTGCCAAAATTTGAGAAATAGCCAACAATGAATTGATAGTCCGTCGGTCAGTATTTTCAGATAAATGTTAACGCTGAAATCGAAAACACAATGATTTATTTATATCCATTTAGGTATGATATTTTGTGACTATAAGTGACTTTTTATCACACATCTTTGTTCCCATCGATTGAGAAAAATGTGCCTGAAGCAAAAATTTTATTTCCGGATAATTTATATAGATTACAATTATAAATGTGAAAGTTTGGATTTTTGGATGATGTTAGTCAATCACGCCAGAACAGCTAAAAGAAATTGGATTAAATTTTGCACAGAGATAGATTAGTCTACAGAAGAACTTAGGCTACTATTTATTCCGGTTAATGGAGTGATTAATTTTTTATTAATTAAAAACTAACTTTCTCTCCCAAAGTCTTTATTTCGCAATCGCCAAATAAGTAACGAATGCAGTTTGTTTTTCCCTCACGCAAATTAGGTCATGCTTATCTTGTTTTCGGCCGATTATTTTAAACGATCCTGTGTATTTTCGTAATGTTTGATGTATTTAAAATTAAACATTGTTCATTAATCGATTTTTCGGATTTAATTTCAGGTACTTTTGAATTAAAATAAAATATAATAAAGAAAATTAAAACATTCTTATCTGTATTGTGTTACTCCAACTGACGCAGCAAATTCATGTAATTGCGATGAAAATTGGCCTCAGAAATTCACTCATGTGCAGTGCGATCTTTCTCTCTAGCCAAATGAGTAAGACTTTTGTTTGTTTTTTTCCCTCATGTTAATCATGTTTATGTTTATTTTCCTAGTATTTGATGAATTTAAAACTAAACATTGTTAATTAATCGACCTTTAGGATTCATTCTGAAGCACTTTTGAATTAAAATAAAACAAAAAAATTGAAATAAAAAAAATTGATCGGCATTACGTTACCTTAACTCGCGTAGAAAATTCTGTACTTTTCCGTTAACCGGTCACAAATATCGCCAAATGCGAGCCTTGTTGCTACGTGAAACGAATAACTGAACAGTGAACGGAATTGGGCAAGTTTAGTCTACATTATTTGGTAATTTTTCGCTTGTGTCCGGCTAACGGAAAAGTATCGAAAATTCATGCATTTCTGTTACATGTGCAGATGGGAAATAATGAATCACTTAATGTTGTATACAAAATGGTATTGGAGTAAAAATAAATTTTGTAGTTTTCTCGTAAATTTTTGAAGGATTTAAAAGTGTCTTAAATATATAATATCAGACTCTGTTTTCAATAGGACCTTAATGATATGATTTGATAACATTTTACGTTGTGATCAGAGTGGTTTCAAACCCACACACATCCATATTTCCACGTGAACGAAGTCACGGGTAAAAGCTATTTAAAAATATACCAGTCATTAATTGTCAATAAATTCAAATATCACGACACGATAGATTCAATAAAAATGTCGAATTCGCACCAAAAGTTAATATTTGGTAATTGTTGTATGCTAATGTCAGTTTAGGTGTTTTCTTGCATGACAAGTTTATTAGAGAGTATACTTACATAACGCCATCCTGTGCCCCCTGTGCCTATAACGCTAAGTTATATAACCCGTTGAATGAGCACAATATGGGAGAGAGAAAGAGAGAGAAAAAAAAGGAAAAATTTGTTAAAGGAAAAAAAGAGACGACACAGCATTCAGGGATTTCCAGAGAGAATGCCATCGGCGTCAAATCTTACACGAATCTGTTCAATTTTTGCTGAAGTTATAACTGGATAAAGGGGGCGGGAATATTGAAACAAACGGTGATTATGGGTTGAACTTACAGGGGAATTAGATTACACATCTGAAAAGGGGGGAGATTGACAAATTAAATTTTGAACATATGTATGGCAAATAAAAAGAATCACTATAGAGTCAGAAATACGTAGCGTCCATCTGGGTCCTGGGGTCTTGATTTCCATCATGAGATCTGCACTTTTGAGGGACTTTTTAAGTTTTAATTTTGGTTGATTTTCACAAGGAAATTTTAGTCTCAACTATTGTAGGTCTTGAATAGAGAGTATACTAGAAAGTTTCGAGGAGACAACTCCAGTTGCTTTTTTGATACTTATTATAAACTTTAAATAAAATGCAACAAATAGCATTTTTGTGTGATCTTCTATAATCCCCGATATTGAAACAGTGTAAGTACAAGAATAATTTTATTAAAAGTCATCCAGTATTGTATAATATTAAACAGTACTAAGAATCTACTCTAATGACATTTATTATGAAATACTGTAAATGTAAAATTTACAGTATTTTCTTAACTAAACAATCTAATTCTCAAGTAGTCATACAAAGTATCACTCGAAATATCTAGGCACATATTTTATTTAATTACCAAACTTCGGACTCGCAATTTGCCTTGAGCTTTTGAGCTGGAAACTTCTTGGGTGACTGATAGACATTGCATCCGTTGGGATTAGAGAGATTTTAATTAAAGTTAGTATACTCAGACATTCCATATGAAGTAGTATACAATTACTAAACCTTATTTTGAATAGTTCTTCTAACTAAATTTAACTCTTGATAGCTTCTAGTTAATAATGAACTTAAAAAGAGAGAGATTCTCGATAATAGCCAATATTTGTTGTTGGAATATTTTATGGAAATGCATTTCAAAGTTATTGATTTTGAAAATAAGATATTTAATTTTTAAAAACCATTTGCTGTACTCTTATTCTATATAACTTATGAATAGAAATACGTCAAAATTAATTGAAAAATATAATAGTTCATGATAAAATGAGGGTACTCATTGGGGTTTTTTTTTAAATTTTGCTTTAACTGAAGAATTTGAAGGGGTTTAATATTTTCCGTACTAAATAACAGAATGAATAAAATGGTTTGAAGTATTAGTAAATCTTTTTATTACTCTTTCTACCTAATTAAAAATGTTGACAGTTTATATATTTCTTTCATTGTAGCAAATTCAGTGTCTAAATGTTTAATTTATAGCATTAAATATTTTTCAGAGTATTTTAATCTCAGTAGAAGGAAGTATCTCAAATAGAATAACCCGATTAAAATAAATCAGATTGGCGAGTAATTTACAAAAAGACAAGCGGAAGTCGGCATAGACAAATATAGCATAGGTATTCTTAATGCTTGCATATCAGATTATTTTATAATATTTAATTGTAATTTTTTATGGCACTTGCCAGGGACAAGTTCGCTGAGGTAGTCAGCGATTTAAGCTTAATCAGCGTCTCTTGTTTGTAGTATTGCCAATTAGGGCCAAGAGTACGAATTTTTGCTACTCAATCATCACATTCGATTTCGCAGCTCCTTTTTTAAGGAGGCACATTCACATAGGTTACAGGCAAAATATAGAAGAACAACCATATCCATAGCGGGACTCGTACTCGCGACACCCAGATCACGAGGAAGACTCGCTAACCCTAAGCTAGACGCATGCCGGATAACATTTAATCGCATCAATAAACTACAATACAAAATTTAAATAAAATAAGGGATAATTTGGAATTTATGAAGTATACAGAAATGAATTGTGATATGCAAAAATTATAATCGAAATTTGAAGAGATAAAGTATGTGTAATTTAAAACTAATAGAAGAATATAAAAGGTTAGATACAGAAATAAAATGAATAAATAATAAATATGAAATAAACTATAAACTAATAAAAATAAAAATCTGAGATAAATAAAAATGAAATATGTAAGTAAATATAAAATGGATCGTGGAATAAAAGTACAGAATAAAATAGTGCTATAAATAAGAGATAATTTAAAATACTTTTTATAATAAGGAAGAAAACACATACACAATTAATATATAACATATATTAAGATAAAATATTGTTCGCAAAATGCTTCGCACACTCTTCTTGAATCCGATTTTTCCAGTCTCATGTGGAATCAAACACAAAATTCACATAATTTTATAATTATTTGGTAAGAGTATTTTTTCATTAATAGTTTGTACACTAATCGTCAGGAAATATCACGTCGGACATTCTAAAATTCTTTTTTTTTTAAATCTCATACAAATTCCAAAATACTTTAAAAAAAACCTTATTAAAATAAAGGAAAACATCGATTAAATCATTAGACGAAAAAAGTACTTATTTTTTATTTGAATATTTTCAAGTTTGCTACAAAAATACTCAAATCAATGAGTGAAAATATAAATTTAATTGTATGTTTAAGGCACTGATATAAAACGAAAAAAGTAAGAATCATTTAACAAGCAATTTTCTATCCTATTACTAATACTTCCAACTAGCTTTGTATTTTTTTTTTTCAAAAAAATCATGCGAATTCAGTGCATTTAATTGATAAGATAATATTGTCGTTACAAAAACATTGCTGCATAGAGTAGAACACAAACTAATCTAATTTCTATAAGCCATACATATTAGTCATACGTAATAAAATATTATTGGATAATATATTATTATCTAAATGTAATAACATATAAATTGTATGATTCCCATAAGTTGAAATATTCACAAAGCTAATATTCAAATGTGTATTTAATTCAATCCTTAGTAGGATCTCTTTTTATTTTCGAAATGCGCTTTTAAGATATTTAATATCATAACAAAACTCCGTAAAATATTTATTTGAGGAAATATCTGATATAAAATAGAATAAACTAAAAAGATTATGCATCGAGAAAGCTAATAATCCTATCATACAATTTCATACTTCGTATATTTATTTTCAAAAATAATCACCCACTTCAAAATTTAACAAAGCTGAGAAGATACTGAAGGGGATTTTCTATAACGAATACTTTTCTAAGAGATAGTCTTTCTTGATAATCTCATTTTCAAATAACATGAAATGTAATTTGTGATTCGGAAGACACTATAATAGTGATTTTGGAATATTTTAAACGTCTGTAAAAATTTTGCAGTTAATTCATACTAAGATACACTGATTATTCTCAGAAAAAAAGGAGAAAAAAAGTAATTTATTATTGCAACAAATATTGCTTATTATAGAAAAGTGAATAATTTGCTCTAATATCGACAAATAATAAAAAAGAATACGACTATATTATCATAACCGTATTTGTGCTCTACAGGATAAATCATACGGCTTAGAGTTATCAAATTTATCAAATAGGTTTTTGAGAAAGGTAGAATAAGCATCTTGGAGAGGGTTTTTTTAAAAAAAATATATAAATTAAATAAAATTATGCTTGACTTAAATGGGTTTTTTTTCGAGATAAGTTTCAAAAATATTACAAGGCAGAACAAATTTTATATGATTTCAAGGTTTTAAAAACCAGCTTTCTTATTGGTATCAATTAAGTTTATACAGATTTTTATTAAATTTTGAAAGTTCCTTCTTCATCCGTGATAAATTAGTTTTTATTTACCTATGGAAATTCAAAGACGATCTTTATTTATAGACAATATTTTCTAACTCGATTATGAATCTGAAATAATGATTATTTGTTAATATCAATTTATATACACCATCCCTAAAATATCTCTTTAAACTAATAAAATTTATCTATTTTCCTTATTTATTTGCTCACATTTCATTGCCCTTAAATTAATTTAATTATAAAAAAAAGAGACTGATTAGAATTAAAAGTTGTCATTACTAGAAGAGTTCATTTTAATTTAGAAACTTTGGGACGTTATCTTATTTATTCCACATTAAATAGAAGCCTTTTCGGATCATTGCTTTTGCTCATTATATAAATAATTCTTGTGAAAATGTGTCTTTATATATCTATTTATAAATTTCTCATATCAAATTGAAAACGAAAGTATAGAATATAACATTAAAATTTTATTCAAGCAAGATCTTGCATTGTAATATTAATCCTCAAAGAAAGCGTAACAATTTATCACTTTTGGCACACTTCCTTATTTATATACATATGAGTGCTATGTTTCTGTCATACATAACAAGATTTCTCAATTTACTGAATTTGCATAGCTTTCCTAAAGGGCTCCAACACAAATAAAAATAGAAAATTAAAAAGAAAGGATACATATAATTGAATAATTAATGTTTTGATAAACATTCATTCTGTTGCTATTTACATAAAATCGAAATTACACTGGTTCATATAGCCAAATGATTGAAAGCTATCAAGAAAAGAAAAGTAAATTTCTACTCTCAGGTAATTTAAAATTCGATTGTAACAACTTTTCCCTTGTTACAATTAGCACTGGATCATTTATTTCTATAAATCATTATTAACAAAAAAACTGTCAGCAATTTTAGCAAGTATTTTTGGCATCATATTCAAGTTAAAATACTTTCTTCAAAATAGTTTAATTTAACATATTATTACTGCCAAATTTTCAATTAGATAAATAGTTTATGTTTCGGATTGAATAACTGGAGTTTTAATACCAAATTGGCTACATAAACTAATTCAAATTTTCTTCATTTTTTCCAATTACCCCTAACTGAGAGTTCAAAACTCAAGTAAAGAACCTAAGTCAATGGGATTTTTTGAATTACACCATGACTAATTTGTTTAACAATATTTTTTTGATTTAATATTTTTTATAGATAAATATAAAATGTAACATATATAAGTTAATTTTTTTTCTTAAAAAATAATTTTGAAAAAATAAAGTATACCGTTAGGATTTAAATATTTTTTATAGTATCTCTATCTCAAACAGAATCAAACTCCTGCTTTTGAAGTTAAATTCAAGATAAAGAATAATGACTGAATGTATTCCAAGGAGCATAGGAAATAAGAATAAAGAATAATAACTAGATGTGTTCCAAAGAGTTTAGAAAATAAAAATATAAAATAAAGAATGCATTACACGAAATCAACAGAAACAGAAATGAAAGAATACATTTCGAATAAATGAAATCCTTATCTAAGTCTTTCTCTGTCAGTTGCAGAGTTCTGGTTAAATTAAATGTTGGAAAAAGTTAATTTCGGAAGAATGGCCACCCGAGCTAAAAAGAAAATATCAATATGTTTGAAAATACTTTGATTTAGGACCTTCTTGAAAGAAAATAAAATATTCTCAATGTAAGAGAGAGCATCTATGCATTTTTCAGATGGTATTTATTTAGACGCAAAAGAAAAAAAGTACGATGACATGTAATAAAGTGTGTTTATGATTTTCTGATACAGAAAGTAGAAATTTAGTAAAGTACTTTTTTTAAATTCAGTCGACGTTTCTAATTGCATGCTGAGTGTCTACGTAATTAATATTTCCACCGAGAATACTTGTATTAAATTCACTTAAAAATCTTATTTATTTTTTTCGGCATAATACCCTCATTAAAGAATTTATTACGTGTCAAATTAATTAAAATCTCGTTATTTTAACAACCATTTATCTTTATAGTGTCGATGTTACTTTTAATGTAATATTCATTTGATGATACAAGTCTATAATTGTGTAGATGGCGAAACAGAATTATTGAAAAAATAATTAGCTGTATAAATTTTAATGCATTATTTTTAATGTACTTATTTATCTAAGAATCATTTAAATTGTTCATTTAATAAACAAATTCAATGTTGTACAGTTAATAACAAAATTTTGAGATTCAAACTGACTTTTTTCTTTTTTAATTCCGTTTAGATTTCTTATTGCATAACAGTCACTGTTAGTTATTTTGTTATCCCTGAATATTGGCTGCATTAAATTACATTTAAAATCTTATGCATAACTTTATGATATGATACACTCATCAAAGCATTTATTAAGTGTCATATTACTTAAAATCATACAGTTTTAATAATCAATCACCTTAATTTTATCATTTATCCTCTTAATGTATTTGTATTTGATGAAACATATCAATTGCGCCCATGGCGCATAGAACGATTGAAAAAAGTAGGTATCTATGCTGCATTTTTTATTTATGCATTATCTTTCATGTACTTATCTTTCTAATAACTTATTTATAATGAGTAGTTACTTTACACAATGGAAAAAAATCGCACTATTGAAGTATATCTATCTGAAAAAATAAAAATGGTTAAAAATGTAATGTAAGAATTAAATTTATTGCAAAAAAAGTGAAAAAAATATTTTTTGAAAAAGGTGTCAAAATTCAGATCGTATGTTTCGTTTCAAATAATGTGTGTTCATTAAAAGAACAATATTTTGGATTTTAAAACGATAGAAAAATTCCTTTTTGGTTTTTATATTTTTGCAACTGGTAGTCAACGCAAAATTCTGACTTAAGTTAGTGGAAAATTTAATAAAAATTTCAAAACAATACAATCAAATCCACGTTCAAATTCGTTAATACATATTTTTATTAGATTGGTAGCTCTATTCTAGATAGTTTACAACATAGGAACCCTTCATTTTTTATTTTTAATAATAGTAGAGATTAGATTATACTCAGGAAAAATTCCCATATTTTTATTTATGAATATAAAAAATTGTTTTATTAAGGTCAAATTTCTGCAGAGGTAGAAGCTGCAATATAATTAATCTAAACTTATAAAAATATCAGTTACAGTTTTTAAATAATTAAATCATATTTGAGATTTTTTAAACTGAATTTTTTATTTATTAGTATTCTGGTAAAATCAAGAATTTAATATCATTCTAACACAATTTGGAATTTTATGGAAAATAATTCTTTTAATATAAATTTCAAATTTCTCATTTGGAAAGAAAGAACTCAAACACTTCTTTTGTATCATTGACAAGATATATATTAAAGTTAATTTCATGAAATAAATTATATTCAAATTTTTAATTTGACTCTTAAATTTGGGAGAAGTTTAAAACTTTTTCATTCCAAAGACCTTATGCCTATACTTGAATGTATATTCGCATTAAATTTAACAGCTCAAATGATTTCCCTGAAGATATAGAGAAATATACCCATTCATTATTAGTAGTGATAGACATTAAAAAGATCATGTTTATGTATCTGATGATGCATTACAAGCCAAGCAGTTAGACCTTAGGCTCCCAAATACAGATAAATATATGCAATCATGAGCTTTAATAATTCATCTAGAATTATATTTTAATAAGAATCTATATTTTCAATTTTTCTGATGTGGTTTTCTTAATTGTTGATAAAAGAATTTGACTTTTAAAATATTATGAATTTTTAAAAAATTTTTATTTTACCGCTCATGCTATTTTTTTTTCTTCAATTTATACTTTTCTTAAAAAATAAGCATTTACATAATTTTTACTTAATTATTTACATAATTTAAGTGTTGGTACCATTTTTTTGTTTCTTTAAATATTTAATAGCAGTTTTTTTTTCCATTTCAGAAAACTAGATTAGAAAGATTCAGCTTTTTATCGTATCTGTATAATTAATATAAAGAATAAGAAAATAATTTTACAGTTCAAAAGTTTCAATATTAAAAAGAATGACCTGAATAGCCAAGTTTTCAATAACATGATTCAATAGAACTATTAAACAATTAGAAATGCTCTTGTTAATAATAAGTAAAGTATATTAATGACTATTAAAATCGTATAAAAAATATTTAAAAAAATAATTGTTTTCATATTAAGCTTCAAAATACTTTGTTGAGTTAATCTTAGAGCATAAGTTATTTCATTAAATTAAAAGACAACAAATATTCTTTGCAAATCAGCTGCATATCAAATAGGACTCGCAATAAAAGATGAACTTTTTTTGTTGAGGAATGCATGTGAATATTAGATTCTGCGCAAGATATTTAATTAAAATAAAAGATAACAAATATAAAGATAACAAGCATAAAAAGCAAAATCATTAAAATTATTTACAAGTTAAAATAAGTACTATTTTAAACCGCAATTTAAATTAAAAAATTTAAACTGTCATTCTTGTAGTTGTCATAATTAAAAATTACCAAAAATTATTTTTAATCTTTTTACAATAAAGGAGAAATAAATAAAAGAATAAAATATAATAACTCAAGGATTTATATATTTTTCTAATACATATTGAAACTGAAGCCGGAATTTTCCTGCCAAAATTTTCATTCAATAGTAGAAACTACTGTTCCCTAACTTGAACTGACATACGACAGCAATTTTCAGTACAGAAAACGCACACGCATTTTATTTCCATCTTTGTTTGAATCAAAACAACTGAAGTTGTAG
>JAOUZG010019115.1:354228-373280 GCA_026289955.1 Argiope argentata | reverse complement strand
ACTTTGAACAATAAAATTATAGAAACAATATAAAATTATTCAACAATAAAGATATAGAAACAATATAACATTTTCAACAATAAAGTTATAGAAACAATATAGCACTTTAAACAATAATGTTATAGAAACAATAAAACACTTTCAACAATAGAAACAGTATAACATTATTTTCAACTATAAAGTCATGCAAATATTATAACAATTCAACAATAGAAACAATATAGCATTATTTTCAACAATAAAGTTATATACACAATATAACAATATTCAGACAATAAACGCTACAAGTTACTAAAAATGCATACTTTTAAAAACAATTAGATTTAAGCCATCAGTGAATTTTACTTATTACATTTTACAAACAATTATGATTTAATCCGCTGCTGTTTCAAATTTGTATCAACTGCAATTGACAATATTTCATATCTTCTTCAACTGTAACAACATAAACACAATTCAAAAATAGGCTCAAACTATGTATAAATTTAGAAATCAAGAATAAATGCAATAAAAAGGATGAATAAAGTTTATAATACAGAAAAAATAGAAATATCGAAAGTTGATGAAAAAAGTAAAATGAAAGAATTTTATAACAATAAAAAGTAAAGGATTTCTAGGAAGGGTTGATGTCTTTATAAATCTATTTTATAGCACCAGAAAATTCAGACATTCTGTTTACAATTCCGTTTTTTTCTTAGTTTCTTTCCAAAGTTTTTTTTTTCTGCAGGCGGATATGAAAACTTGTGCCTGTATTCTCCAAGGATAGTGAAATGATTTCCTTGCACATGATTTCCTCAAAAGCAAATACTATTACTGAATGGTTAGACAAAACGCCCCTGGTGGAAAATTCATATAAATCATCTTACATTCTTTTCACCCTTATAAAATAGACCTCGAAGGATTTGCATTCAAAATTTGTTTCTTCCTAAGTGGTCCCATACGATAACCTATTGAATTATTTTTGGTAGTACAAAAGCTGCATGCTCTAACTTGGAAGGATAAAAACATATTCTATCTATTTGCGCCCATCCATGTTATCCTGGAGCTACAGATTTATTGGTTTAGTTTATTTTTACTGCAGTTTTCTACATTATTCAGTAGGCTTTATTTTGAATCGTAGTTTATAGGTAATTATTTATCGATATTTTTAGTAATGCAATTTCTTTTTCATTTGATGTAATGGGGCAACTTTATGTAAATAAATGAAATTTATTAAAATAATAATCACCTTCTAATTATTAGAATATAATTTCAACATATATGTTTATATTGTGATGTTGATTTTCTAAAGTTTGATAATTACTAGCTGTATGATTTCATGTCTTTCATGTCTACAATATACATTATTTATTCATTTCATTGCATTTCTTATTATAATTCTTTAATGATATGTGCTGATTATGTAATCTTAATAATCTAGTTTATTGTAATGTGGCATTGTACGCAATTGAATGAAATTAATTAAAGTGAATATCCAAATATTTGGCGTATATTAGTTTTATAGTTTAATGTTTATTCTTTGTTTCGATAGATTAACTTCTGAATTCCTTAAGCTCTGGTGTTATACCACTTTTATATTTAACTCTGAATTTGATGTTTGAATTTTTAATTATTTCTTTAATGAAATTTGTAATTCGTATTGACAATTTTCTTAAATTTTGATTTTATATTTTTATAATTTGTTATGTTGATATTAATATTTGTTTTCCTAAACCTAAATTTCTTGGAATTATTGGACCACTCAGACCAAGGCAGGAACTAGTGAGTCAGGATCTTCAAAAAAATTCAAAAAATAAATTCTATAAATAAAATTCAAGTCTCTTTTCCTGGATCTATTGATTTTTTCCACTTTTGAATTATAGCGAACAATTATTTAGTTTATTATTTTCGAAACCAAATGAGGAATAAATGAATAAAGTTAGAGTGTCATAAATTTTAGGCAAGAGATGAATCCTCTAATTACATTTGTAAAGCAGCATGACGTCATGGGGTTTGATTCCCTTAGGATGCTTCATGTATACATTGAATAAAAACATGTGAAGTTATTAAAATAATAAGGGCATAATTCATGTAATTTATTATTTAAAACTCATTTATTGGCATAATTATTAACTTGTAGGGGCATAACTCATGTGATTTAATAATTAAAGCCTCTTATTGTCATAATTATTAACTATAATTATTAACTTGAAGTGTTGCATAAGAAACCTAAATGATATCAAATGCTTTAATGTTCCAAACTAATTTTAAAATTCTCAGATGGAAGCTATTAGCTTAATGTACACCAATTACTGGTTCAATATACTGATTGTTTATACATAACAAAAAAACTGAACACTTTTATAGAAGAAAATAAAACATTGAAAACGAAGAAAATATGAATCAAAATCTTTATTTATACATATATTTAAATTGATATTATGAATAAAACTTTACAAAAAAAATAAAGTAGAGGTTTAAACGTCGGGTTTGAAATGTTAACATAAGGATTTGAATAGTAAAACAGATTAAATGTAATTTTAGAATAAGTAAAATTTTCAACATTTCTGAATAAGAATTTTTCATTCAAAGGTTCATGTTATGATGAAATTCATCATTGGTCGTCGGTTGCTTTTCATCCATCTTAGAAATCATCTGCCAATAAATAATAACCAATTACAAATCAAGACTACTATTTTGCCATATCACAATTATTATTAGACTTCATTTTTCACATCAATTCAGATCAATGTGAGTTCATTTTCCCCATAAATTCAGATCAATGTGAGTTCATTTTTCCCATCAACTCAGATTAATGTGAGGCTGATACGGCTAGAAATTAAGTCTGAAGAAAAAATTTTAAAAAATATTTCTATATAAATATTAGTGAAAAAATTGATTAAAATTATATGACATAGAGCTTTAAATTCTTGTATTTATTTTACAAGTTAGGAAATATGAGAAACTCAACAGCGAAATTTAAGCAGGCACAGAATTTTCCATCATTTCTTATTCTTTTATAGCACTTTCTTTCTCATAATTTCTATTCCTTTTATGGAATCTATCATATTTGTATTCTATTTATAAGATGGGGGAATCATCAAGCTATTAATTGGGATCATAAGTATTCATTATTAAAAGAATTGACCAAAAAGACAGGAAATCTTTAGTAATATAACCATAGTTTCACATTGTAGTTTCAACGTTAGTCATTCAGATCTCCGCAAATACTTAAGAAGGCTATGGGATAAATCAATAATTGCCTTCTTAAACTAAGCGAGTAAATATCTGCTAATGTGACCTACCTAATAGTCATAATTTCTGGGCAGCTAAAAATTAATTATTGCCTTCAGAAAAGGGAATAATTAAATATAGTTACAAAAGCAAACGAAAAAACTGTAATCATCCGAAAAACATCTTAGTAAATAATCCTCATACATTTTATTTCTAAAATGGAATAACTTTAAATTAATTATGTATATATGCTTTTTCATTTATTTTTTACTTCATGAATGATTATCATTAAAAAATTAACAAAAAGATTAAAATGAAATTTGATATGCATATTTCAATATGTCATGCAAGAACATCATTTCTTGAACGGCCAAACACCACGTGCTTGTGCAAGTTAAATAATATTTTGATTCATTTTAATTCTTCCATTGAAGGAGTCACTTTAGAATTGCAAGCGATCCAAAAAACTTTGC
The DNA here is from genome assembly GCA_026289955.1 of Argiope argentata. NCBI lineage: Eukaryota > Metazoa > Arthropoda > Arachnida > Araneae > Araneidae > Argiope > Argiope argentata. The sequence continues at coordinate 369,594 of JAOUZG010019115.1, read as the reverse complement.
CTCGCATTTATTGTTTTCAAAAAAATATCACATTTCCTATTTATTTCATTTCATATAATCATGCACTCAAAGTAACATTTTTCTAGGTTTTATTTGCTGTAGTCATTGACTTTTTTAAATTCAGAACTTTTGTAAATACAATGGCAAAACGTTATTAAAAGCTAATTTTTTGAGATGCTCGTGCAGATAATATTTTTTTCGCCTAAGGATTTTTGTCTACCTATTTCCCAAACTAAAATCATGTTCTAACATGATAAAGTAATTAACAAATATATTTACCAATTCGTAATTTTTTATTAATATAGTAAAATTAAACATTTGGTTATTATTTCAAATTGCATTTATTATTTCTGTGAATAATAGACAATTTATTATTCACAAAATAAGAAAATGGTTTCATTCAGTTTTATCTCGAAATATCTATGAAAGGAATCTGAGAAAACGAGATACACGAAAATGACTCAAACTCAATTTTACTTTTGATCAAAACAAGTTTCAAAGAAACACAATCTTTAGTGAGGTAAATTGAAAAGTCTTACTTCAGCTGTTGTCTTTCATTTTTTTTCTTTCCAAGAAAAGTAAAATTGAAAATAAGATTCAAAGAGATCTTAACTTGATTTACTTCTGTTCAAACCTCTCATGGGTTGCCATCGGAAGAAAGAAAATAGATAAATATTGAAAATAATTTTTTTTCTCATTCAGAAGGAAGAGGGAAACAATCATTAATTTAATATATTTTTTTCTTAACTAAAATTTAGGCATAAACAAAATCATGCTTCCAAAATATATAAAGAAACTATTCTGCATTTTGACTCAATAATCGCATTTCTATAATACTACAAAAAAGTTAAAAAAGAAATTTAATTCGGTTAAGAAGTTAAACTGTATATATAATGAATATAATATTCATCTTTAATTCAGTGCTCAAGTAGGTTAGAATATACAAAATTCTTTTATTCAGCTACATGTTTTGAATGATTATCCCACTTGCAGTGTAAAATTAAATGCATTAATTATAAAAGAATTAAGCCTGTGTTCAGTTCATTGATGGTTTCTTTGTAATATGTGAATTAAAAACGATGGTTGAAAGGCTTTTATTGTGCCGCTCATAGACATATCTGAAATGATGCATATATTAAGCAAAATTAAGCAAGGCCGCAGAGTTTTCGTATTATTTCTTTGTAAAATTATCATATTTCTAGTACACTGGTAATTCTTGATCGCTAAGACGGATAAAGAAGAATTATATTTCAACAATGTTAACCACTATTTTAGCTTGTTTCTAATCTTGGGGTTTGATCGTTACGTTCTTCATTCATGAAGTCAATTAGAATAGATCTTGAATCACCACGAATGACAAGATATGATTATCTTGATACTTCGACATCTGTTTTATAAAAACGTTTCTCAAGACTTTCGAAACAATTACTTTTTCTTTTTCCAAGTGGTATGGAAGCAGAGTAATAATAGTAAACCAAAAGCTAGACAAAAAGATCCCAAATTACGAAAAATCGACACTGTTTTACTAACTAAGCATTAATTAAATTATATAAAACTTGATTTTTTTCATATTATTGTGAAAATCTTCATATGAGTGTAAGATGAGGTCGATAATAAAAACGTTTTATTTCATTAAAAATACGAAATGTAGAACGAAATGTTACAGCCAAGAGGTAGGAAAAGACATAATTTGCAAAAATCAGCGATGCACTCACAATTAGTTATTAAACAATAATAGAAAACTAACTCCCCTATCAGCATTATAATTATAGAATTCATTTTATTTATTTACTTTACCTTTCTAGTTTTCACAGCCACCATGACAGGATATCGAATTTTTGAGAAGGATCAATGAATCTCAGTTTCATTATAGGTATTATCATGATTCTTGCATTTTCTAAAATCTTTATCTTTTTCACCAATAATTCTAGCTTTATATGTCATTAAATGATCTACAAGAACAAAAAACAAAAAGGAAATCAATAGCAGAACAATCTATAGGCAATTTTCTTTTCATAGTATTCTATCTCTGAACCATTTACACCACGCTAAACTAAAACGTTTCGTCAAAATATCATTTAATTGTATAACTCCTCGGTGTCCATACATACATTATAATGCACGGATATAAAACATTACACATATTTTCATGTGTATCATATATCTGAAATATAGTGTGTTAAATTTAAAATATCCATTAGATGTAAAATAATTTCTCAGAAAGTTTTATCTGAACTTAAGAATTTTCGGAGTAATTTCAGGTTTATAACATAGTAAATATTATAATGATTTGGATACATTTGGTTCTTATTAAAATATCACCACATTGAGAACATAGAATTTTTATCTACTTTGATTTCCATGTTCTTAGAAAATCTGAAACTTTATCTATACTTTACGCAAGCTTTCAAGTATATCATATGGCAAGAATATAGGTTTCTAAATAACAGAAATTGCTTATAAGTATGCGCAGGATAATCATAATAAGAACTCTGTCTGGAAAGAGAACATTATCAGCTTTCCAAATTCTTAAGATAAGGCCTAATAGCTCGAAAATTATCAAGAAAAAAACTTGGTCTAGAAAGTGTATATTGACAGCCGTTTCAAGCTCGTAAGATAATAAAATATATATTATTTTTCGTGTCTTATATGCAAATTAAGAATTAAGATATAATATTAATTATATTATTAAGATATAAGATATAAGAATTAAGATATAAAACATAAAAATAGTTTCATTTATCATAATTTGTGCATTAATGGAAAAATCATAACTTTATCTAAAGTATCTTTGGGCAAAGTAGATACAATTTTCAAAGGTATAAAATTATTATATTTGTTTTGAATAAATAAGCGGAAATAATTTTATTTTCCAAATGAGAATGTTTCTATAATACTTGACAAAAAATAATTTACTTAAAATCATTTCATAATTAAATGGTATCAATATGAGGTTTTTACAAATTTTAAAAATCCATTTACTTGTATTGAGAAGTAAAGCTTCCAGGTGGAAACATTATGATTACTACGACATATATTGATTTTAAAAATAATTTGAAAATGAGATGCCTTCTTTTTATTTTTTAATGATTATTTTAGAAATCACTTAATGTTTAAATGCATTTCCTAAGGATTTTATAACCAAGAACAGCATTGTTATATCCAAATTTCAAAGTAATAGCCCACCATTTAAAGAAAATGACGATTTATCTATAAAGATTTATCTATTTATCTTATCTACAAGGAATTTTTTTCTTATTATTTTCAAATGTTACATACCAGGGGAAACAGTCTGCTTGAAACTCTCTTGCACACTTTTCAAAGCTGGGAATTTTTTGGTAATGATCACACATTTTGCGAAGCAAATTTTATCAACTTAATTTAGTGTTATTGAATTATTATTTACCAGACAGAAAAATTTAGCTCAAAATATGTGTTTTTTCGGGAATTAAAGGAAGTCTGAGGGATGGTGAGTAGTCATAATCTCAATTTTTGAATGTTCCAATGATAACCGAATATTGCTTGTATATTTGTATACTTTACTTTCTGTTTCTATGTACTATATGCAAGAATATAATACGTGGAGATATGAAGAAGAATTTGTAACTTTATATTTAAAAAATAATAATCTTTTTTGCAGCGTTTAAGGGTAAGGTTATGATTTTTTAATGAAATTATACTTAAAGATATTCTTTCATGCACATCAATTAATGTCTCTATTGATTCATGTCAGAAAATAAGTTTTCTGACTTATTTGATTTTACCTACAGTAGAATGAATTCTAATAAAACTGTTCCTAAATCGAGCTGGTTGTTTAAACAGAATTGTATTCAAATTGATGAAGGAAAATCTGTTAAGCTTATTTAATAGCAGGGAAGAGGTAATTAAGTAAGAAGTTTGAGATTGAATCCAATTTCGATTAGATTATAAAGAATGGTGAAGGTTATTATAATCATCATATTAATTTAATTTGAAGACTGGTAGAAATTTCTTTTGAAAACTGGAGATAAATTAAGTCGTGGCTATTTTCAAATTTAGTTTTAGTTATCCATTGTTGTTGTTGTTGTTCTCGTGTTCTGCTTTACTTCGGAAGGAGGGAGGCAGTAGCTTCTTAGGGTATGGACCCCTGAGAACCCGAAGGGAGAAGTCTGACTTCTAGCTCACACACGTCACAAACCCTTTGTACGGGGAGACTTCATTCATGCATTTCATTCATTCATTTATAGTTCATAATTTAGATCAGAAACAGAAAAAGATCACCCTGTACCCCCCAGTGGTATTAGTCACGACATGGATGAATTTTTTAACACAATTTATTTATCAGCCACACACACACACACACAGAGAGAGAGAGAGAGAGAGAGAGAGAGTCTTGGAATCCGAAGAGCATTTGAAATTTAATTAGAATTAGTACGCATACACAGACGGGAAAATTGTCAAATAAATGCTTTCTCTTTAACCATAAATTATTATGCTCTACAACTTTTACGAAAAAAAAAATATTTTTATTCTCAATTTCAAATTACATAGAAAAAAATTTAAAGTCTCATTTTAAATTATTATATTTTATTTATAAGTCAAAGTTCAGCTCATCAAACTTAACTTAGTCACAATATGCTGTAATTAAAGTAATCAAAGCAATAAAATCTTAATAATAGTTTTTCATTTTAAACTCATCAATCTTTCCTTTGTCTTTATTGAGAGGATAAAGTTTTGCTTTTCGAATTCTCTTCTAAACAGTAGATATTAGAATGGTGAGGACATTTTTACACGTAATTTTTACTAATATAATTGCATCCTTTAAGAGATAAATATCTTGACTTGGTATTATTATTAAGAATAATACTCATTCCTTTTGTTATAAAAATAAAAATAATTTTAAATTGTAAGAATTCATAACACCATTAAAATTAATTTAATAGAAAATACAAAAAATACTATATTATCTTACTAAGCCTAATCATACACGAAAAAAATTTCTTTTCGTATTCTTCATATTATAAAATCTCATTTTTAAAATAATTTGATTTGTATATTTCTGTAGCTATTTATTATATATATATGATTCATATATGTTCAGAACAGAAATTTGAATAATGTTTTTGATATTACTCTTGAAGAATAATATCTTTTAATAATAAATTAGACAGAACAATTATAATTAATAATAATTAATATTTCACTTTCAATCCCTTACTTATAGAACAAAAGTTTCTATCAGCATATTTAGCAACAGAAAATATCAATCTGTTAACCAATTTCCTTTTAAAAATATTTAGTTTCCCTTTAGAATTGCTAAGATTTCAAATAATACACGGCAGCGTTCGGAAGCTTTTTTTATTTGATTGAAACAGTACAAAGAATTAGTTGGAAGAATCCCTTTTCAATATATTCGAAATTGTTAGGATTTCGAGATAATCCAGAACAGTTATTTTAATGATATCAACACCTGATAATCAAAAAATAAGGTACATTTCTGAATCCTTATAGTATTTTGTTTTCCTGTCGTGACTGGTGAATTGTTTATTTCAGACAGACGCATTATTAAACAATGAACAAGTAGTAATATCTTAGAAGTAAAATGCTTTGATTAATAATGAGATATAAGAGAATTTCATTTGAAATTAATCTCTGTGACTAGGATAATTAAATAGGATTGAATTATTGTACATCACTTTCTTAAATATATTATAACCTGATTAAGAGATCTAAATTACTTTGACGATGTAAATTTTTTATATTTTCGACCATTTGAGAATATATTCAGATAAACATTCATTAACGAAAAGTTATAAATTATTCTGAAAAGAAGACTTACTTTGAATATATGCTTTAAATTATCGAAAATAGTAAAATAATGCAAGCACACAGAAGTTTAAAATTTATTTAAATGTGAACAATTTTTCAGTATAATTTAAATCCAACTAATTCTTATTACACATGAATCATTATTAATTTATCCAAAATATTTTGACATAAACAATTCCAAAAGAATAAATTTTAATGAAAATATTTATCACGTTTAGAAATATCTGAAGTAAAGATTATTTGAACAAAATTTTGATCCCTATAGAGACACTGTGAAACCGATTAAATATCAACATTTTGAAAACATATATATGAAAAAATATTTTGAAATATTCTTATTCTAAAGAGTTAAATGTAGCATATATATAGCGGTCAATGTCGTTAATCGATAAACCGCATTGACCAACTATTATGAATAGTTACCGGATATTATTAATACTTACCACGTTACTATTAATAACATTGTCAGTAACAATGTATCAATAATTACAAAGAAAATGGATGAACAATTTTAACTTTCTAACTAATAACAATTTTTCTTTTCTTCACAGCAAATTATTGAATTTTTAGCCGTTGTACTTCGCTTATATTTCATACTAGCCATCTTTAGCGACCAGTTGATTCACATGCATGAATGCTCTCTAAAACTTCCAATTCAATAATTTTATACATTTGCCTCCTAGCAGTTTCCTCAGAAAAATATTTCAAAGCTTCGAATTTTAAAATTCACATCACTCGTATTATTATGGAAGTCCCACAATTGTTTGTTAATTTTTATCTAATCTTCTAACAGCTGCCGTAAGACTTAAATTTCAATTTGAAATGGTGTAGAAAAACCTTTGAAAAATTCGAAAACTATAATCTTTAAACTAAACATATGTTTAAAAAATATATCTACAAAAAATCTCTTCCTGTAGCATTGTAATCTTAAATGCAGCAATTTTTTTAAATAATTTATCCAAAAATTGCCATACAATATTTTCTCCGATTAATCATAAATTTAGATTTATTTACAATTCAGGTTTAATTTCATAAGTCAATTTTAATACATTTATCATAAATAATATTTTATTTTATTTCAATCAATAAATGTAAAGTTATGAAGCTTGAATTTTATGCTGCCCCCTTATCCAATAATTCAAATTCAGTAAAATTATCTTCACAATTTAACGTTTTAATTTTTAAAAATCAAGTCCAGCCCTGAAGAGTGTAATATCCCCAACAAGGTTGGTGGGAAGGTTAAAATTGCTGGGAATAAGGGAGTAAATAGAGTAGCAATTTTCAAATTTTCAGATCTCAAACAAATTATTGAATTAATAATACATTTATTTTAAAATGTTAAGAGAATGTTTTCTCGCATTCATTATTATTATTATTGAAAAAAATAGCTTATTTCATATTCACTTCATTTGATACAAACTCATTCTGAATATTAAAATTTGCTTGATTTAAATCCTATTAACAGCTAACTTATTTTTTAATTTCATCTTTTATCTATGTGATGGCAACATGTTGAAAAGTTTTCATTTTTTCCTAAGTTTGCGTTTCATGCTCGAGCAAATTAAATTTTATTTTTATTTTTTTACGAAAAGAAAATGTTGTAAAATGTGGTTAATTTTTTAAATACATAAAAATTAGAAATGTAGTTAGTTGATTTAAACATCAGTATCGTTAAAAAGATGAAGTTTTAATTTTAACATGAAGTAAAAATCATTTTTTGCTGCAATATTTTCGAAAATTATCGTGATAGTGCACTGAAATGTCGCTTAATTTTCAATTAATTAAAATTTTAATGAAAAACTTAACAATATAGCTCCACGATACACATTCATCACTTCCAAAGTATGCACGTGCCGATTGTGATAGATGTAGGTCAAAGGGTGATCCTGTATATCTCCAACACACGCACGCACACACACGCATTCAGCTTTATTATACGTACCAGCTACCTTTGGAGGCCACCTGGTTCTCTAGTATTAATACTCGTTAAAATATTTTAATTAATATTTTTTGTGACTAGTTTTCATAACAGATTTTTCATCAAATTATTCCAAAAGTGTATCATACTATTACAAAAGAGTACTGTGACAGTGCCAATGAGCTCTTTAATTGATATTAATAACTTATTACACATTAAAAATGCGTAATTCAAGTAAAAATAGTTGAATCTTACACTAAGGAAAGAGTTGCAAAAAAAACTCCAAGTTTAAGTCAAGTCAACAATATCAACGATGTTCTAAGAAATCTAGCTGGTTTATCAACAATCCAAATAGATAATGTCTCTGAAATTTTTAACTCTCTCAATTTTTGTTGACAAAATATAAAAGTTTAAAAAATATGTACAAATATGGTTTGGAAAGAGATAAATCTTTGTAATTCTTGTGTTTTCACCTTTTTTGTCAAATATTTATTAGTTCTAGGGGAAATTATTTTTACTTTCTTGAATTTTAATATATGTAAATAACTCTTCCATAGATACTATGGAACTATTGGGAAAAGATAAAACACTGCAGATACACGCCATAAAACGCAAAAAAATGTTAAATGTATTAGAATAAAATAATATTTGCTGATATAAAAATATTATTTATTTAAAAATCTACGCTACATACTAAAACAAATAAATATATATTTTTTTAAATTACAAAACTTCGTGCATTAGAAGCATCATCATAAAAGTTAATTAATGTTTAATCTACATAAACATGATAAATTACATTATCGATTATTTTTAATTAATTATTATTGGAATATAGCCTTCTATTTTTGGAGATTAATTCGTTTTTTTCACTGCATTCGATTAATATACAACAATCTTTTTTGTGATTGGATTTTTTCTAATACAAATATAATATGGTATTCTTAGCGTTATATCCCTACTGCAGTAAGATGAAATGAATTTATATATTTTGACTTCTTACTTCTACCGATAGGAAATAAAATTTATTCAGTGATTTTATCAAAAAATAAAACTAATTTTAAATTGATTTATAATAGCATTGTGAAGCAAAATTTTATACATTTAGTTCAATGCCATTTAGCATTTATGTAAATGCGAATAGAAAAGAATAAAGACAACACAATATTTAAAAAGTTTTAGCTCTAATTTTTCACTTATTTCCTACATTGATGATAAAATTATGACTAATTTCATTCTGCGATTTTTTTTCTTTTTGTATTTTTGTATGATAGAAATTTCCAGAAATCTGCAATCCATTCTAGCTGCTCATATTTTTGAATTTTTCATTCTCATTCTCTCTCTGCAATAACAGAAACTCTTAGAATTCTTCCACATAACGCTGCGATGCTATGGTTACAAGAACTATGTTCTCTGTAACTTACAGCCGATTTATAAATAGAACAAATGGCATTCTTTGGTATACATTGAGGGAAATAAAAACATCATTTGTTCAGTGGTTTTCATTTCGTCTGTGTTTACTTGGCATTCTTATAGTTCATTCAGCTTCATCAGTTGACTCTCGTGGGTGGTACCATCTTCTAGGAAATGCTGAAATAACTTTGGATATCATTTACAAATAACAGAGAAATCTTCAGATATAAATCTACACTAATGAAGAAACAAAGCCAATGGTTCTCAGAAAAGAGTAGTCTCAGTATTTTTCTGTTGCGTTATCTTTTCTTTTAACATCCCATGGTTGATTTCTGATGCATGTGTATTACTTTTTTCTTTATTTTTTTGTTATAGTTTCTCAAAAGTTTTCGTGTTTTTTTGTGTGTGTTTATTTTAAAGTAGAATACTTTCAAGCACTTTATTGATAACCGATATCCATTTGCTATCTGCTCTATATTTTAAGAAATAAACAATCAAAATTTGTCATGATAGGGGTAGTCATTAATGTAGGTACCTTTTCATTAGCATGTTGATAGTAAATATATGGATTTATCCTCGCTTTGCCTCAAAACTAGAGATACCTCATACATAAGAATAATCATCCATCAGGTAGTTGGCTCTCTTCACCCTGATGGGTATAGAAATGGTTGGGGCCAGCTTCCTCTAATTGATGATGGGACGTGCTTCCCGTGGAAAGGAGTGTATCGTGGTCAATGGTCCCGGTCCTGTCATAGGGTAACGCATCTTCCTCAAGAGCTGAGCTTCTCGGGTTCGAGTCCTGGCTAGTGTATGGTTGTTCTTCTGCATTATATCTGAAAGATGCATGTATGTGCTACCCTGTAAAAACGGACAGTGCATGCGTCTGTGATGAGGGAGTATCTAAGTCGTACTTTTGGTCCTAGTTGGCGCTACTTCAATATAAGAGACACTGCTTCCGGCTTAAAACTTTCTGATACCTCGGTAAAGCTTATTCATGGCAAGTGTTTCTAATAACAACAACTGTACCCAATCTAATACAGTAGTGAAAATCCAGAAAGTTAGATTTAATCTGTATACTTTAAGTAGGAGATTCGGAGTAACCAAACTATACTTATTCCCACTTTACAAATTCCATGTGTGGCGAAACGGCCATGTGTGGCTAAAATCCTTCTCAACAGGGTAGTATGATAAAATGTTAACTGTTACCATAACTCAGAAAAAAACTCCCCTCATTGAACTGGAGGCTATTGAAAAAAAAACATATTTTTTTTTTCATCTGAAAAGCAAGAGCCTGATTGTTTAATCTGCAGCTTCTTATGCCCGAGAAATAAAGATAATAGAAAACGAAATATGATTCGAATATTTTAAAAAACTGAATTCCAAAATCAAATGTACCTGAAATTAAAATTTTGTTTAATAAAACTCCAAGCCATAATGCAAAACATTTTTATTTAATTTTGCATTTTTCATTCATGAAAATGTGACATTCGACATCGATTTTTTTTTCTCACTCTGTGAATATATTTTTTTCTCAAAATCTGTGCATTTTTAGTTTTCCTATTTTGTTCCACGGTGACAATACACTACTTTAAGGAATTCTAAGCTGAAATATCATTCACTTATTAACTAATTAAACTGTGCTTTGTGATTTAATTTTGAGAATAATTTGGAAAATATTATGAGATTATAACATAAATATGTTTTAATATTGTTAAGTTTTTAGCTTAGCGGGTTAGGAATTCAATGACTTTACTTGAGGACACACAAAGAAATTTATTTGCAGCTATTTACAGGATGACTTGATAAAGTAAAACCGGATAAACACAATCCAGCAGTCAATAGTCACTTACAGCGTCTTACGCACAATAAATACAGACTGCAAAACAGCTATCGTATAGCACAGCAAACAGTAAATCACAGCGAGCTCAATAACACAACGTTAACAGCAAACGTAAACACAGTTCACTAATAACAAGCGAGAAAAGTATTCCGCTAGTCCAGCGAAAAACTTCCTTTCTCCTAGGAACTGCCGTTTCCGGCAGCCCGTCCCTTATATAGCCGGGCGAGGGAGACGCGAAGCCTCGGAAATCAATGCGAGCTATCCAGTGGCTACCAGACTAATCCTTTCGCCAAACCAACCCGGCTGGCGCCAAACTCTTCGACGCCGTCGCTAATCGCTCTCCATTACGCGCTTTCAGATGCGTTCGTCCGCTTGTAACATTGCCTCCTAATCAAGGACTGCACGTCCCAGGTAGTACAGACCCCGAGGAGAAGAAACTCAAAAGTTACAATAACATAGAAACAAAGTTTCAGATATAAACATTGATACATAATTAACATAAAGACGCTATTTACAAATATACAGGTTTTATTTACATAAATGAAAAAACCATGGTTTCAAACAAGTATTTGATGAGTTACCATAATAAAGGACTAGCCATTTATAATGTACTACTCTTGGTTTTGAGTTCGGTGACTTCCTTATTTGAACCACGACGTCATTCAGCCATTTGAGGACTGTATAAGGGCCTTCCCAGGAAGACTACAGCTTAGGAGAGAGTCCCTTGGTCCCAGAACCATTTCTTGCTACCTTCCTTGAATTCATGTCTGGTGGCTTTAGTGTCGTACCTGGTCTTCCTCTTCTACGTCGCTATGTTGATCCGATCTCGGACAAATATGTGTACGTCTTCTAAACGGGCCTGGAGGTCTTGAACATAACCCACAGGCGAAAAAGGCGTATCCGGTGGACACCCGAACAGAAGATCACAGGGCAGTCGGAGTTCTTTTCTATTTCTATTATCTCTCAAAGGGAGAGGTCCCAAGATGTCAGAGGCGAGTCTCACAAATGGTGCACCTACATTATACCGCTGTAACTTACAACGACTGCGGATTTTTGGTCCTTTATGGGCGTTACAGTCATCACATGTTCTGCACCAATCTCGAACATCCTCTTTCATGCTGTTCCAATAGAAACGCTCCCAGACTTTACGAGTTATTTTCATGACTCCGAAGTGGCCACCTTCAAGATTGTTGTGTAACGCCTTCAGTGCTTGATTTATCCTTAATCGGGGAAGTACAAGTTGCCACTTAACTGACTTCCCATCTTCGGACTCCCATTTTCTATACAATATACCATTTCTAATTTCGAATGAATTCCAGAGATCTCAATAACGATTAGTTCCAGTACTGAGGCTTGAAATGTCCTGCCAGTCAGGTCTTGAATTGTTTGATTGCATGAATTCCATAATCAGTTTAATATCAGGGCCATTCATTTGTTCCTTTCGAACCTCTTCATCACTCCAGGGATCAGATGGAGGAGGGACAGCTCTTGTGATTTAGCACACAGTTGATGTATCAATCCCACGTTTCTTTTCCGCAGAGGAGCAGTAGCGACAAACCCCACAGCAGGGCTTTCTTGATAAGGCATCTGCATTTCCTCTTCCAGAACCTAAAGGAAGTAAAAATTACTTAAAATGCAAACTATTTCCACTCTTTAGTACACAAATATAAGAACATTTGTTGTAGTAAATATATTATATTTTGATTAATAATTTATTTTAAAGTTAATTAAATTAATTGTTTCAAAGTTATATTTTATATGAGTTTTCCTGCTCAAAGAAAAATCAAATTATAAATTCATTTACATCAACTATATTATAAATCTTTATTTTTAATACTTCACAAAATATAATTAACTTTTCAACATAACGCTCTCTATAATTCTATTTATTTTTGGACTTTCAGGATTGCTTATCAATTTATTTTTTAAGTGAATTTTAAAATCCTTTTTTTCTAAAAATACATTTTTAGAAAAAAAAATGTTAAGAGATTCATTTGTGTCATAATTGAGTGTCTATACCCGAGTCCTTATTGGAATCCGCATTTAATAAGGATTTTTTTTTTGAAATTTTTAATTCAAATTTAATTTAATTTAATTAAGATAGTTACATTTCTTTTGGGAAATTTAAATAGTTTCTAAATTTATTTCGGATGAAAATGTTTTTATATTCTTTAATATGATTTATATAATCTCTATGTTTCCAAAATTAACCAAAATCAAAATATTTACGCATATTTTCTATATATGCGTAGGGTATTTTCAAAATTGAATATTTTATTCATTGCAAATTTTCGACTTTTTATATTAGATACTCTTTATAGTGACAAATCGACAAATGTTGATTTTCTAGAAGCTAATAATTTATTCTTCAAAATGTATTTCCTTTTTATTGAAAGGAATATCACAAAAAATTCAGAGCAATTTTATGAAATAACTTTCTAATCTTTTCGTTCAATGGGAATTTACAAAAAGAAAAGAAATGAGAAAAAAAGAAAAACAACCTTTCGAATATCTTGGCATTAAGAAAAAAATTCAAATTATTAACCCTCACAATAGCTGGGTGATGGCACGTCCCATCCATGTATTATTAAATGCATTTTGATAATGATTATGCAATTAAAATTACTTAATATCCTCTCGCATATTTAAAATATATTCATTAAAAATTAATAATATTTTTGGGATCTATTTCTTACGCTTTCTGTTTTTAACGGGAATATACTTTGATATGGTTTTTACAATTTAAGTTATTAAATATGTATCGAAGAACTTAACACTGGATATAAGAAGAAAAAAGTTCTCATTTTTAATAAATGAGAATAAGTGAAAAATTAATATTTTTTTTTCTTCTAAAATGCATATTTCAGGCCTTCAATAGAACTTAAGTTTTCAAATATGCATTTCTTGATTATTATTTTTTTGTACAAATAATATTTTCTTGAAACATTTTCATAAATAATCCGCCTTTATAAATATATTTCAATTTTTTGCTAATGTTTGCAAAGGACTTCAATTGAAAAAAAAATTAATTTTGCATTAAAGTTTTAAAATTGAAATGTAAAGAACATGATCTCAAGGACTTAAACGTATTTTTTATATAATTTAAATCTCGTATTGTTCTGTCTCATGTATCTATTACTTAATACTTGTTAACTTTCAAACGTGTATAATACCAAAATATATTTTAAGATTCTAATATTTTTGATCATGCATCGGAATGGCTATTGTATGAAAGAAATTTTATTTTAAATAAGGTAGTGAAAATTAGAAGAAAAAAATGTATTATCAGGCATTCAAACTGACAAGATAATAGATTAAATTTTATGGCCCACACATTTCCTATTCGAAACCTAGTGAAATATTTTTTTTCTTTAATAATGATTGTTATAATAATGATTTAATTTTCTATTCAGTTTGAAAGAAAATTCAGATTTTTGCAGCAGAGGTTAAAAAAAGCTCAGTGTAAATATGATGTTGTATTCCAAGAGTCCAATTACAAACTGTATTTGCATTATGAATGAACTGAAGGTCATTCTTAAAGGAAATATGGTGAAAACATGGTTGGATAACAGATTATATTTCATATCTCAAAACTCGGGATTTCTTTGTCCGGAGAAAACTTTGCACTAGTTTTAGTCAAATAGATTAGATAAGTCAAACAAAATTTCCTTTACTTAAAAAAACAACCCTAGAATGGTTTGTCTTGTAAAATGCTTCACTAAATTGTAATATTGGTAAAATCTAGAGTAACTGCCAACATTTTCGAAATTAATAAAGAAGCTATGTATAAAGAAACTCATGTATAATTAATGGTACTTCTAACATGTTTTCGGTTTATTGATTATTAAAACATTGTTGCATCAAATCTTTAATTAAATCGATATGATAGAAAATGATAACTATCATCCTTATATTTTTCCTTAAACTGAACTGAAATACCTTACAATTAATTAAGCTAATAAAAAAAATCGTTCACATGACATTGTAAAATACTGAAATATATCTAAAAACAGAGAGAAATACACAAATTTGTTTTAAAAAATAATTTATCACTATTTCATCCATTTTTAATAAACATCTACAAGTATTAAAAATAATAGAATATATATTCATACAATAGAAGATTAGACTTTGGGAAATAATTAGAATAATTATTGGTATATTGAATGTTATATTCTTAATAATCTTATTTAATATTTAAAAAAGCATTTATTGATATACTCTTTACATATTTATTAATTTGTGTTTTTTACATTATAGATAAAAAATTAGCGTTTTAATTTAACATTTCGTCTTTTTAATAAATTAATTTATTCTTTATAAAATAATAAATTTATTCTTGAATTTATTATTCTTGATTTTTTCACCTTGAATTTCTTAATGAATT
>JAOUZG010019115.1:340992-353828 GCA_026289955.1 Argiope argentata | reverse complement strand
ATAATACAATATGATTTTCAACACAATGACGAAACCATTCCCTAAACTTAGGAAAAATATTTTGGATAAATATGAACATACAGTTTAAATTAAAGAAGTAATTATGTGATTGAAATTGAATGCGTGGAAATAATTTATATCCACAATTGTGGGAATTAGATTATCAGACTAGTGTTGTGTTTAAACCTCTGAAACTGCACCAAAACTTCAGTTGGTTTGATTGACTTCACCTTCATTAACTTATAATAGGATTGTTAAATATTTTTAAACATAATAGAATTATGATATTCAATTTGATAAATTGTGCAAAAAAGGCCTTATGTATAAATAAAAGATTAAAATGAAATATGCTATGCTTATTTCAGTATATCATGCCTGGACACAATTTCTTGAACGGCCAAGATCCACGTGCTCATTTTAATTGTTTCATTGAACGAGGCACTTTAGTATTGAAAACGATGCAAAGAAAACTTTAACTCGCATTTATTGTTAAAAAAATATCGCATTTCCTATTTATTTCATTTCGTATAATCATGTGCTCAAAAGGACATGTTTCTAGATTTTATTTGCTGTAGTCATTAATTTACTTTTTTCAATCAGAGTTTTTGTGAAGGTAATGGCAACGTGTTATTAAAAGCCGATTTCTTGAGGGGCTCCTGAAGATAGTAAAATTTTAATTTTTCACCAACGGATTTTTGTTGAAGCTCATTCCCAAAATAACATCATGTTCTGACATGATAATAAGGAACTATTATATGATCAATTAAATATGTACTAGGTCTAGTAATGAATTTCATAAAAATGTGAATTAAAATCTTGAATGCACGTTATGTAAAGCAGACGGCCTGAACTTCAATTAATTTTGATTTATATCTTTCTCCCTTTATTGTTCAGTTAACTACCCAAATTTATATTTTAATTACGAAATACTTTAATTACTTATCTTATTTCATGAATGACCAGTTTCTCAATAATTATAGTAACTATGCTTAGTAAATGAATACATTTATAATTGCGGCATCCTGGCACAGAGGTAGCCCATCTTCCTGGTGATCTGGGCGTTCTCAGTTCGAATCCCTGTTAGGGGTTTGTTTTTCTATCTGTGAGGCATTTGAATGTCCCCCCCCCCGTAAAAAGAGGCTGAACAAGCGAAAATGATTAGTGTGTAGCTAAAGTCGTACCCTTGACCCTAGTTGGCGCAACTACAAACAAGAGGTGCCCCTTTCGGCTTATAACCCACTGCTGCCTGGTTGAAGCTTGTCCATGGTAGGTTTTACTAATAACAACAGCAAGCAATAATTTCGATAAACCTTTAGTATGTCTTTTAGCTGTACAAATGCGTAAAAAAATAAGAAATAAAAGAATTCTTGCAAATACATGTACTTCTCCTAGATTTGCTGTGAAAACATTATCCAAACAATTTTAAATTTTTAATTGTTGCACACATTTTACCACATATTTAATTTAAACAATTTTACTTTTCCAATTTTTATTCTAAAACAAAGTTGAGAACAAAAAGAGGTTGTGCAAGCGAATTTGATGAGTGTGTAGTTATAGCCATACTCTTGGCGCTCATTGGTGCTACTTCAAACAAAAGACGCTTATTTCGGCTTAAATCATCGGGATTGTCCATGGCAAGTTCCATTAGTAACAACAAGAACAATATACATTTACAATGAATTTCTCGTTAATATAGTATCTTATTTTAGATTCATTTTTAATACTGTTAAATCAGAAGTTAATATGATTTTCAAGCCATTTAGCTGATACTGTTAGAAAAAGGAAGCCTATATATAAGTTTTAAATAATATTAAACTTTATATTGTTATTATCCAATATATTTAATTTTTTTTTTGGATTCTTGGATATAATTTTACCCATTGTTTGGCCCAGTATATTCAACTTAAAGTCTCTTGCGTCAGAAAACTCCAAACAAATCAAAATGATTCTACCAGACTAACTACCCTTCTGTTTATTAACTTTTTCCATAGTCCTTTCTGTCAACATATAGTTTCCCCTGAAAGTCAATCATGTAAGTTGATCCGTGAACTATTATTAAGAGCAATATTAGTTCTTCTTGGAAGCGCTGTCTAATTCATATTCAGTACGTTTACATGATTCAGTTTCTAATTTCTCATATAAAAAGAGAAAAAAATTGTGAACGTCAAAAGATTAGATCTTAATATTTTGACAAACTTGCCTGCTTCAAAACTTTGCGTTCCTAAAATACATTTATAATATTATATCGCTATTTGTGCTCTCACAAAAAATACTAAAGAACTTGGAGCTATATAAATGAAATTTGGTATATAGTTTGTAAGAAATAAATGAATTCTATTGCTGCAAAGCCCAAAGAGTTGGGGCAAATAAAATTTAATACACACAATCAATATCTAGATTACAAATTTATCAAATTACGAGCGAAATTTGTGAATCGGTTATTATTCTCAATGACCTAAATCGCTAAAATTATCTTGCGACTATAACTGTATTTCCATTTCAAATTTTGATTAAAGTAAATCAAAACATGTAATTTTAAAAAAATAATTTTTGAATCATTTTATTACTTAGGCTAACGAACAGCAAAAAAATATTTTATTTACTTTCTTTAAAAAATTGTTGATGATCATAAATATTGTTGTTCTCGTGTTTCGCTTTACAATTAAGGGTGTAGTAGGTTCTGAGGGTATGGACCCCTAAGAACCCGAAGTTAGAAGTCTGACATCTAGCTCACACAAGACATTTTTACGGGGTTGTCAAATTTTGATTGTAAACACTTTTTACGGGGCTGACTTCATTAATTCATCCACATAACATGATTTAGATCCGGAGCAAAGAAAGCTTTCTTCTGACCCAGTACCCACAATGGCATTACTCTCAACATAGAGGGCTTTGTGACAGCTAAAGAATTAACGTCAAAAAATCTACACACACATGGAAAGACTTCGGCTGGCTTGTTCGATCTCGCAGCTCAAGGGATGCAAATCCAAAATCCTACCAACCTAGCAGTCGCGGCCTAAAAATTGCACCTTCTATTAATAATTGATCAAAAAATTTCACTAGAATTTCGCAATTGAGGATTCAGCGCCAGTTGAAGCAATGGAAAATGTGTGAATTTTCTACGCCAGTTGGGATAATACTATACAGATCAGAAATGCTTAATTTTCTTTATTCTGTATTGTTTAAAATCACACTTAATTCAAAAGGAATAAAAAAACCGCTTAATTAACAATGTTTAATTTTAAGTGTATCAAACATTATCAAAATAAATAGAATCGCTTAAAATAGTTGATCGACAACATTATAAGCCTAATCTCATTAGTATTGGGAAATAACAAACTGAATTCGTTACTTATTTAGAGGAGGGGAAATTAAGAGTTTTAGTGAGAAAGTAAGTTTTTAATTAATTAATAAAAAAATAATGAATTAATATTTGAAAAAAAATCTATTAACACCTAAGCCATTTACTACAAGTTAAAAAAAATACTTGAATTTAAATGGATTAATAAAAAAATATTTTATTTACGATTATTGAAAATTTGAACAAGATATAAATATATATTGGGAGATTGCGAGCTAATAGTAAGAATTGAAAAAGGGTTTTCAAAATACCTATTTTTTCCATAAACTCAAAAAAGGTTAGAATAAGCCCATTATTCCATATCACGTCACCAATATTCACCAATTCCATGCCAATATCATGCGAGATATACGAGACCCCACCCAAAGCTCACAACTTCATGTAAAAGGAAGAATATAAAATTTTCGGTGAGTATTCGAGAATGTTTAGGCTATTTTATGAATTTCAAGCCAAACTTATACAGATGAAATTTATCTTTCAGAATATAAGTTAACAAAATTGATAACGCTAATCGGGTTTTATACACAAATTTGATACGAAAATTTCAAATGAAAGTTTAAACTAACGTTGTTTTTTTCTATGAAATTTGTAACCAGGACAGTCACGTAATCAATCGTACGCCCAAAACAGTTTCAAGTTTTTTGAACTTAGTCTTTTTCAAACTTATTGATCGCCAAACGCATGAGATTAATAATGCAGTACATTTAATCTTGTGAACAATATTTTCTAAATTTTTAAAATCATACGATATAATTCAGAAATTAAAAGGCGCCAAACATATTTTGTCGAATTATTTCTCGAATATTTTTAAGATTTTTGCGTTATGCCTCCATGGTCACGTATGAATTTTTTTTATTGTAACTGATAAAAAAATTTGAAAATGGATATAAAATAAATATTCTAATTCTAGTTTAAAACAATTTAAGTTTATACTGTGAATAGGAAGAGAAAACGCACTTTCTCAGTTAAAAAATCACAATTTTTTCTCTTAAACTCAACACAACAAAACAAAGAATGCGATCAAAAAAATTGGTGAAGCCAACAGCACAATACCAAACAATAATCATATTTAATTAATTTTCTTTCTCTAATGTTAGTTGAATATTGCTATAAATAAAAAATTAAGTGTAATTATGCCTATTATTTTCTTAAAATGATTAGTTAAATCTTTCTTAACTCCATTAATAGTGAAAGGCCCCAAACGATCTTTCAATTAAAATTCGAAATGCGTCCAAAATTCAAGGATATCTTTACAAAATCTCTTCCTTATTTAAGCGGGATTGATTCAATATCCATTACTCCCATTTTTTTTAGCTTGGGAGGCTCCTTAAGGTGTGTTTGGGGGACTCCTTAAGGATATAGAAGTTTTCTGAGTACTTGATAGAGTGCCCAAACATACGTTTAGTTAATAGCCATCGGCTGTACAGGCTCCCCTTTTATATATCAAAACTTTAAGAATTGGCTATCATTGATGTGTTTGGGTGATGGTGAATTTTTCTTTTTTTTAAAGGGAAACTCATGTGTTCCAGCATTCTGAAGTGTTTGCACTCAAAAGCTCTTGCGAATGAAATGGTTAAATGCCTTCTCGTCATAGAAACTATTCTGAAACTATATGAGATTCAAACGAAGAAAGAAACGATACCAATCTTCTTTCTTCCGTTTACTTTGTAAGAAAAAAAGTATTTTACGAATATGTCCTCATAAACTTATCAGAAAAAATAGAAAGTTTCCAACTAAATAACAAGTGAAGTCCGTAAAAGACTTTAAGGTTTTAATATTAAAGAAAATATTTCAAGTTGTCAAAACAATTTATAACAAAAATTGCTCTGTATCCAAATTTCTTTTTATATTTTGGGGAGTAAGCATTACAAGTAAACATCTTTCATATTACAATATTCCTATTTTTGTTTGTTTAATATTTTAATTCAGCCGTGAAATGAATACAGTTCTAACTTGCTTATCTTTCATAAATCATAAAACTTATTTCAATAAAAATTTATACTAATAGTTGTTATTTTTCCAAACTGTGATTACAAAATTTACCATTGTAAAGAGATCGGTTCTATTAACGACATAATACTTTATCGTTAATCATAAGGATTGCCATAATGCATAGATATACAGACGAACTTTCAAAGACAAAAACGTATTAAACGAAAGATTAAATTCTTTTCATGTGCTTATTAATGTGTAGTGGAATACAATGTTATGTTTAATGGATTCGAAATTTGGGCAGAAAAAACTGGAATCACCCTAAAGATTAACTTCTGGAATGTTCTTTATAATCTTCTCCATCTTTTCTCCATTATTAGTTTTTCTCTTCTTCATTTAATATGTTATTGAGGATAAGTCTTAAGTTAGAATGTAAGAACTATTAATTAATTAATAACTTTTTGTTAATAATTCATTAAAAGATGACTTATCGTTAATTTTCCTAACTCTACCAAAAACTAAAGTCATTAAAAGGAGAAGAAAAATCTATTCATTGTAAATGAACGAAATATTTAACGATTAAAAAGTATGATTCGATATTTTATGTCTTTTACTATATAATTAAGTGCTCTTTTATGTAAATCATTTGATTTCCACTTTCTGTACAGTGTTATAAAATTAATTGTCAATGTAAAAAGAAGGAATTGGTTTCCTTGCACTTTTCCAACCATGTTTCTAGAATAAAAAGACAATTCTAATATTAAACATTTAGAATTAATTAGTTATTAAATTACTTCAAATTACCTTATTATTTATTAAATATAATAAAAGTGTGAGGTTATGCTTTCTGCAATAAAAATTTCCATAGTTAAATTAACGCGTTTTAAAGAATATCATTTCAATCATCATTTAGAAATAATATTAGTTCCGGGATAGCCTGGTTGGTAGAGCGTTGGACTCGTACTCGTTGCGTTACGAGTTCGAAACTCTCCCGCCAAAAGTTTTCCCGAGTGTATGGCAGCTGGCGCTCGTTAAAACTGTTCGTGGTCGCAAAGTCCTCCCTGTCAAGAGTAATATCACTGTGGGTACTGGGTCAGAGGTGATCGTTCTCTGTTCCAGGTATAAATTACGATCTGAGATGAATGAATGAAGTCCAACCCTTAAAAAGGGCTGTCGCGTGTGTGTAGCTAAGTCGTACTCTTGGCCCTAGATGGCGCTACTTGTAAAACAAGAGACGTATAATTCCGGCTTAAAATCTGTTGATGTATCAGCAGGGATTGTCCATGGCAAGTGCAATAGTAACAACAGAAATAATATTTAACTTTGACAGAGATAGCCATAAATAAATAAATACTATTTGAAATATCCTTTTTGAATTCCCTATTTGATTCAGATTTTTAAAACAATTATAATCAACCCTATAAGTACAAAATGTCCAAATTTGTTATGATACCATTATGATATTGGGCGACATTCATAATATTGAATAACAAAGTACAGGTACGGTACAACAGCCTGTACCTTTAAAAATGTACAAAACTAAAGTTGGAAAAGGGATTTAACAGCAAGCGACTGCATGTGTATTATAGAAATAAACTTTTGATTTAAAAACCATCTCATCGAAATAAGAGAAAACTGAACAGAAAATTGATTTATCGCCCCGAAATTACTTTTGCTCCTAAACCTCTTTAATCCCGAGAAGCTTAAAACTTTGATTTCTCAGTGATTTATTGTTAAGAAATAGAATCCCGAAAAAATTAAAGTTTCCGGAAATGGCCCATCTCTCATCTCCAGAATGTTTTCATCTTAAAAGCATAACCATCTGTTCAAGAAAGAGGAATGACATATCCTGTTCTTCAGGGTAACAAGTATAAAATGTATCATTTCTGAGATAATCTCTCAAATTGAAAATCTGAGCAAAAGATGTGTCCAAAATTGTTCGATTAAATGTTCTTAACTTATTTCTTTATGTAGGAAATTCTGGAAATTTTCTATTTCTCATATAGCAGTGTTTAGATTGAAAAAATCGCGATTTACCGAAAGAAAAAAAATTCTTTGATTTTCTATTCATAATTCTATTAAACTGATGTTTTTTTGTTCCTATTTTAGTTCGCATTTATGAGAAGATTTTTTTACCAATATGTTTTCTACGTTATCCAAGTTATAAAGTTTTTAAATGTACTGTTTTCTAATCAATTAAAATATTTTTAATTTGTTAGAAAACTGTAAGATTTTGACTGTTTCCTCTTTTTTAGTTTATCGTTTTAAATCTCATAAAATCTTGAAATCGTTTTATTTTAATCATATCGACTAAGAATTGGTACAGGAATAGAATCAGGATTTAATTCACATAATCAATAAATTAATAGTTAAATACTAAAAACATATCGAAAATTTTAGAAAACAGACAAGAATACAAAAATTGAAACTTTTAGACAATCAGGAATGATGAAAAAAATCCATTACTGAATTACATTTTCAATAACATTTAAGAAATTAATAACATAAAAATATATAAAAGGAATTGAATGGATTATTTAATATTTACTCTTGAGATTTGAAAGGAGAAAATACTGTATACCATGAATTTGAAAAATAATTTAAGTTTTGTAATATAAATGTCTCTATTGAGTAACATATAACTGTCTTTATATATGAGTATAAAGAAAGATTATGATTGAATAATTAAATTTTAAATATAATTAATGCATGTCAAAACCATAAATTTATGTTATATTTCTATTTCAAAAAGTTAGTAATGAATGGAAAATATTTTTATTTCATATTATATAAATGTTTTTTTTTCATATAAATAAGAAAGCTCAAAACAAATTTTTTAAATAAATCATATGATGCTGTTACTATTTAAACAATTTTTATCATAACTTAGGAAAAGTATATTAAATAATATTAAACGGCATTTTAATCGAAGTGCTCAGGACAGGATGGCCTGGTTGGTAGGGAGTTCACATCGCTTGGGCTCCAAGATTGAACACGCCAGCTGGAGATTCTCCGTTTGTGTGGTACCTGGCGCACGTCAGGGTCACTAAGTCTCCCATGTTCAGGATTTATTGGTTTCGAGATTATCTATGTGAGCTAGAACTGTACTTCTGCCCTCGGGTGCTCAGGTCCGCCCTCAGAAGCTACTGCACCCTTCTTTCCTCTTTATACTTGTTCACTAGAACAACAATATCAATATAAATACTCATAAAAATTTAAGTGCGTGATTATAGCTATGAGGAAACTGATTAAGATTAATTGAAAAAAATAGTTTTCTTTGTGAAATTAAAGTCCTATCATAATAACTCCATTTCTACTTATATAAAAAGTTCTTTTTTTTAAAAAAAGTTTTTTTTGTTTGATAAAAATAAATACAATTATTTTCATGTTTAATTTTGTAATTTTAAATTTCAGGCATCACATCCCATCATGGACAGCGCAGGCGCGACCACCTGCACTTAACGACCGAGACCGCCGACGTCTGTGTAGAATGGTCAATGTTAATAGACACGTATCACTTCGTCAAATAACTGCAAAAATCAATCTGGGTCGTACGAGGGACGTGTCCGATAGAACTGTGCGGCGAAATTGGCCTTCCTTGGGCTATGACAGCAGAAGACCGACTCGAGTGCCTTTATTGACAGCACGACATCGCCTGCAGCGACTCTCCTGGGCTCGCGAGCATATCGACTGGTCCCTAGACCAGTGGAAAATCGTGGCATGGTCAGATGAGTCACGATTTCAGTTGTTACGAGCTGATGGTAGAGTTCGAGTGTGGCGCAGACCCCACGAAGGCATTTGACCAAAACTGTCAGCAAGGCACTGTTCAAGCTGGTGGTGGCTGCATAATGGTGTGGGCTGTTTTTACATGGCATGCACTCGGTCCTCTGGTGCAACTGACACTATCATTGACTGGAAATGGTTATGTTCAGCTGCTTGCAGATCACTTGCAGCCATTCATGGACTTCACGTACCCACACAACGATGGGATTTTTATGGATGACAATGCGCCGTGTCACCGGGCCAGAACTGTTCGCGATTGGTTTGAAGAACATTCCGGACAATTCCAGCGCATGATCTGGCCACCTAAATCACCCGATATGAATCCCATCGAGCATTTATGGGACATCATCGAAAGGTCCGTTCGTGCCCAAACTCCTGCACCATCCACACTTTCACAATTATGGACGTCTATATAGACAGCATGGCTCAATATTCCTGCAGAGGACTTCCAACGACTTGTGGACTCCATGACATTTCGAGTTGTTGCACTTCGCCGGGCAAAAGGAGGACCGACACGATATTAACAGTCATCCCATGACTTTTGTCACTTCAGTGTATTTGTTAGCATGAAATGCTTGCATTCATATATAATATTTTTTAAAAAAAATTCTGGAAATTACGCTTAAAGTGAATACTAATATCAGGAGGAAAGTTTTTTGTGAATTGTTGCTTTTTTAATTTTTTAGAAAAATAAAGATAATCTAGTAAGCATTCTATAAGTGACTTTTGCCGGCTTCCTGGCACAGTGGTAGGGCGTCATCTCAGTGGTCTGTGCGTACCTTTTTCGAGTCCCAATCAGGGCATGGTTGTTCTTCTGTGTTCTATCTGTGAGGCGTGTGAAAGTTGCCTCCCCCTTGAAAAATGGGATTGTGCAAGCAAATGTGATGAGTGAGTAGTTAATACGCGCTCTTGACCCTGATTGGCGCTATTTCAAACAACAGACGGTTAAATCCACTGATGCATCAGCAGACTTGTCCTTGGAAAATTCCATTAGAACAACAATATAAGTGAATCTTAATAAAAAGTTAAGCAGATTTATATAGTTAAACCAAGCATTTTATTTTCACTATCTACATATTTTGTTATTTTTTTATTCTTCACATACAAGCATATAAATAAGTGAATAAAATTACACTATTATTTTAAACATATTATTTTCAAGATTAAAAGATTAAGGCAGTGGTTTAAATTTTATTAGCTATTACTATTACTTTATGTTAAAATCATAGACATGAAATCAAAAATGTCAAATACAGACAGCACGAAGCAGATGTTCATGTAAATAAATAGATCGAATCGGATCACTTAGGTGGAAACCCACATTTCTCACCAGATGCAGAAAAAACTTAGTTTATGCCGTCACAAAATCGTGAAATTTCAGATTAAAATTCTGTAGTACAGTCTGAGGTAGAAGATTAGAGTTCTCCACTTCTGAATTAGAGACCTCTCTCAAAAAGAAGGAAATTTATACTCCAGAAATTATCTTGTTTACTATCTGAGAGGATAAAGTAATGAAAGAATTGTTTCGATGGTGCCAACTGCGTTCTTTTCCTTTTATACGGAATGAATGCAAACAGCCAAAAGTATAGCAAAAGTTTCCTCGCGTGCAGATGGAAAACATTTGTTTTAAAAAATGTTAATCTCTTTCCAAGAAGACTTTTCTTTGATATTCCTTTATAAGAATTTTATAGCTTATCTCCATTCTTTGCACATAATTTCAATCATTGCTAATATTTCCATCATGGGACTGTTAGCAATAGGCAAACAATGATAAATTTGTGAATTTTTGAAAACAATAATTTGTGAATTATTGATTATTTGAAAAAGTGACGACAAACTTTTTAAAAAAATGTTTTTGTTGTTATTTATGCACATTACAAGCTATCTGACAGTTTTTGTAGGTTATTTAAGCCGAGTGAGTGTCACTTGTTTCTTCAGCAGCCAAGGGCTCATGGACAAGAATACAGCTTTGATACTCCATGCGCCACTTTCGCTTGTACCCCCTTTATATTTTATAATTAATAAAATTACTTTCTTTGAATATACCTATCGTCAATATAATAAAATATTATTAATTATTTTGATATGTATAAGTATATAGATTATAATAAATATAAGATGCATAAATTTGAAAAAAATAATAAGCTACCAACAACTTTGTGAATGGTTATGCAGTGTAGACATACATTAATTAGACATAACAAATGCTAATGCCGCTTTCCAAAATGGTTTGTTGCATACAATAGGAAATCATCTTTCTTTCGTGAATGAAAAATCGATTCTCCTGTTAGAAAAGGCCCTAATAATTCCTATTGCTGCACTTCTACTGATATCGGAAAAATGATTTCTAAGAGTATGGATAAAAAGATTCTTCCGAAACTAGTGGAATTCTTAACATTTACGTGCAAGGAAAATTCTAATTACGAAAACATCATCTCACACGGAATAAGACAAAGTCATGAAAGTGTTTTTTACCTTTTCAATTTATATTTATTATTTATTAAATTATTTTTATTTATTATAAGTTTTACCATTTCACTGACTTTTTAATTTATATTTTTTAACTATTTTAATTTTCCCTTTATTTGCTTCATATAAAGTCCATATGCGAGCTATAATTTAAAAAAAATTATCTACCTATCAATGCGCAATATTATGTTATTTTTCAAATAAAAAAAGACTTTTTGATTGTGATTCTTTTTAATTTACCCTAGCATTATGAATTTTATGTTGAGACTGTGACAAATTTAATAACAGAGCAAGAGTTTTGGGAATTGAGTGTTCCAGGATTTCTCTTATAAGATTCGTTTTCTAATACTAATGTTTATTTTTATAATAAGTGAAAATTAAAAGATCAACAGTCCTTTTAACTGACGTTTACTTTTTTTAAGAAAAAAATATTCTCTTAAAATATGCAGTGATTACCAAATTAAACAGCTTTAAAATCGACATCCGAAATAGAACTGTGAATTTTCAAACAAAGCTGATAAGAAATTAATATTGAAACAAAGTGAATTAAAATGTAAATATATTGAAAGTGAATACATTTTTGAGTAAATTAAATGTACAACATTGAAACTTCCGTCGCCCTGACACAGATGTAGCACTGATTCAATCTGTGAGTAGCGAGAATGTTCCCTCATATAAAAAGGGGCTGTGCATTCGAATGTGGTGAGTGTGTATCTAAAATCGTACTCTTGGCCCTAGTTGGCGCTACTTCAAGAACAAGAGACGCTCCTTTTGGCTTAAATCTACTAATGCGTCAGTGAGTTTGCCCATGGCAAATACCATTAGTAACAACAACATTTTTAAGTGAATTAAATGTATAAAATTGAAACTAAGCTTACAATTTAAAATCTAAATGCTTTTAAAGTATGTGTAAACGTATACTGAAATAAGAAAAGTATTTTTATGTCAAAAAGAGAAAGAGCTGAAAATCAGAATCAATATAATGAATTATGGTGATCATCAACATAACGATTACGATCAGCAACTCGCTGCGACATATATTATACTCACATAGTCATATAAGTTAATTGGCTTATCATCTATAGATGTAGTCTGTTTGTAGTTTGAATTATTGTTTATTCTTTGAGTGGTAGGCATCATAGTTTTAATTATCTTTTATTACTTCATTTTCCTTTTTAATTTTTCAAAGAATTCGGATAATTTTTGTGAAACTAGTTAATAGATGCATTTTTTAAAAAAATATCTGCACTTTTAAAGAATTATAAATTTTTTCACATAAGACATGTTTTTT
>JAOUZG010019115.1:329286-340592 GCA_026289955.1 Argiope argentata | reverse complement strand
ATATATATATATATATATATGCTGCTTTAAGAGATTTCTAAATTAATGTAATATTTTTTGTTAACGTTGTTACTAATAACATTTGTCATAGACCAGAGCTCTAGTAGCCGTCAGGGATTTTAAGCTGAATGAACGTCTCTTGATTCTGATTTAGGACCAAATAAAACCAAGAGTACGACTTGGTTTTACACATTCATCACATTTGTTTGTACAGCCCCTTTTTACAGGGGGTGGCCCATTCCCACTCTTCACAGATAGTATAGAGAAGAACAGCCATGCCCTAACCGGGACATCGAGATCACAAGGAAGACAATATTAACATTCTTTTTATTATTTTTTGAAACGATTCTTGGTTAATTAAAAGCTGTTTATTTATTTATGAATAATAAATTTTTCGTTGAATATACTAACAAGAAAACTCAAACAAATTATAAAAATAATTTCCTCTCAAAAAATAAATAATAATTAATGTAGTTTTAGCTATTATATTATAATATAGTCTTACTTTCGAAAACATATGAAAATTAAATATATATTGACAGTAATCATTCATGACAGCGACCATTCTTGGCTGTTAATAAACTTATGATTATAAAAAAAGATGTTCATTTCAGCGACATTCAAAGAAGATTTATCTTCTTTTTATAACTGCAAATTGTTAGATCCACAATTGCAGAAGAAATGTTTTCATTACTTATTAAAAATACTGAATTATTATATAATATACTATTATGAATGTTTCCCGTAGGAGTTAAATTAGTTTGGTATTCCTAAAAATCCCCCAATCTCTTTGTCAGAAAAACCAGTACAATTTTAAAATTTTACTGATTTAAAATATTGTTAAAATTTCAATTACTCAATATATGTTATCATCTTTATTTGTTAAAAATGGTAATGAATGATGACGCTAAGTTGTTTTCATTTTTTAAAAGAAAGTATAAAACAATACATTACAGTATGCTCCCACTAAGCCTATCCATAGACGAAGAAAAATTCTTTATAGATTCTTAACATTATAAAGCGCAATTTTTTAATAATTTATGATTTCGATATTTCTAAAACTATCCACTTTATATATGTCTTAAATAATTCAAAATAGAAGATTAAATTAGATTTATGATACTGTCCTGGAGTAATATCGTCTTTTCATAATAAATGGGAGAGAACTGTGCCATGTATATTTTAATGCATGTTTCATTTCAATAACTATTTTCATTATACTTTAAACGTAGGTATCACTATCAATAGATTCAACATCAGAAAATATTAATCTCTTAACAAATTTCACTCTAAAAGATATTAAGCTTCCGATAAGAATTGCATTAATTTGAAATAATATAAGGCATAGTTCACTCATTCATTAAAACAACATAAAGAATCAGCTTGAATGTTCAGTATGCAATATTTCCAAGATTGTTAGGATTTTAAAATAATCCAAAATATTTATTAATGCCCTTTTCTGATAATCAGAGAAAAAAATAAATTTCCAAATCCAATTTGAACATTGACTTTCTATGGTGACTTGTGATTGTTATTTCAGAGAACTAAATTATTTTAAGAAAGTAGTAATATTTTAGAAGCAATATACTTTGATTAATTAAGAGACATACGAGGATTTCATTTGTAAACTAATCTTTGCTTACAGAATAATAAAACGGGATTGAATTATTATCTCACTAAGTTAAATATGTTATAAGCTGATTAGGAGATCGAAATTACATCTAATTTACTTTCAGGATGTAAATTTTTACTATTTTCCATCATTTGGAAATATGCCCATGTAAGCACTCATTATCTAAATGTTATAAATTATTCTGAAAAGAGGAATAGCGTTGAAAATTTGATTCAATTTCTAGAAATCGTGAAATTAATGCAAACACACATAGGTTTAAATTTATTTAATGTGAATCAATGTTCAAAATAATTAAAATCATATTAATTCTAATTAGATAAGCATCATTATTAATTAATCCAAAATATTTTGGCATAAATAATTCAAAAAGAATAAATTTTAATGAACAATTTCCTCAGTTCAGAGAAATCTAAAGCAAAAATTAAATGAATAATATTTTGATATCATTCAAGACATTGTGAAATTTTCTAAATGTTAAGTTTTTGTAAACATAGGTAATGAAAATTCTTTTTTACTTATTCTTGTACTAAGAGGTTAAAAATATGGTATAGATTGTGAGCTATATGATTAACAATGGGCAAAAAAAAGACTAGATCAGAAAAAAAGTGAAATCATTTCCAAACAGTCGAATAGACATATATTTTTTTCAATTTAATCATTGCTACAATTTTAGACTTTTGTAATATTCCAAGACCACTTTCCTGATCTCTCTTGATGTACAACAAGTCAGTGATGTGGCATGAGCCATAAAATTATTTTTGAGTTCCTCATTAATTTGTAAACTTGACCTCCTAGTCTTTCATTTCTTTCAACGTATGAAATGACTCGATGATGAATCTGTTTATCTCATTGAAACTGCTCCGAAAAATTCCGTAGCTGCATACAGAGGCGAAGAATATTTTCATAAATAAGCATTCCTCTCTTAATTTTTATTATTTAATGGCTCTTTGCCGTTGCCGTAAAATATATAGTTTTATTTGTTATTTTCTTCGTTTCCATAACAACACCATATACTTAGGCCCAGGATGGCCTGGTTGGTAGAGCGTTGGGCTCGTACTACTTAGGTTACGGGTTCGAAGCTCACCGGCCAAAATATTTCTCGAATGTAATGGCGATTGGCGTTCGTTAAATCTGTTCGTGGTCTCAAAGTCCTCCATATCGAGAGTACTATCACCGGGAGGTACTGGGTCAGAGGTGATCGTTCTCTGTTCCAGATCTGAGATGTATGACTGAATTTGCATGAATGTAGTCCGCCCCCTAAAAAGGGTTGTGACTTGTGTGTAGCTAAGTCGTACTCTTGGCCCTAGATGGCGCTACTTGTAAAACAAGAGACGTATATCTCCGGCTTAACAACCATATACTTGAATAATTCTTTAAAGAATTTTTACTGCTTTATTTTTTTTGACATAGAAAGTGAAAATTGGAAAGATAATCAATTCTGTCAAACATGCTACAACTGAGCTCAAACTGACAACATGACTTTGGCAGTAGTAGAGGTTATATTTCGAGAGATGCGAAGAAACCTACTGCACAGTAGCCCTTCAAATGGCTTCTTAGTGTCTAGGTTCAAAATTGGAAAAAAGGACTTTGGATGATGGATCAATCACAAACATGCTGTCGAATTTGTATGGAGTAAAATCCCAATATTTTTCAACAAAATCCATATTACATCTCCTGAGTTAAAATTCTAAAATATTTTAGAAGAGTGATAATTACATTATAAAACCTTAATATTGTTTTCCAGGGTAACAGTTTCGCTACTAAAAAAGATAACTTTACAAATTTAGTAATGGTTGAAGTTGTCAAACACTGTCTTTGGGGATAAAAACGAAGGATATTGAGAATCTTGGCCATAGTTTCACCTAGACTTGAGTTGCCTGTTCTGAAGCTTTTAATACCCCGTATGGGATCTTTATAAATAGAACTGTAAGAGTGGGTCACAAGTCAATAAAGTCGAGAGAAGCGAGTGGCTAAGCGATGTCTCTCTTTTGGAATGTTGATTTTCCTGCTACTTCTTTATGAAAGCCTTGTTTATTGAGTTTTTTAATAGCACTCTGCTGTTTGTAAAGTGCTTATTTCTATGATTGCTCTCTTGTGCTTGTTTCATCTGTATTTTACTATATGTGCTGTCATATTCATCAAATAAAGTATTTTTATGCATATCGAGTTTGTTGGATTTTTCATCACATATCTATAGGAGGAATTCTTCTGTAACCAATATTGTTTTTTTTTCTTTTTGAATAATTTACGGCTGAATTTATTATATTATTTGTAACAGAGTTCTTAAGAAATGAATCAAAATAAGATTGGTGTCCGAATATTACAGAACCCATCTTTGTGTCTGAATGTATGAAGGAGGTATGAAGGTGTGGCTTATAATTCATATCTTTACGGAATAAAAAATGGCTAAAAAGCAATAATTTACTTATGTCAGTCATGAAATATTTATTTTCCTCACCATCTCAGGAAAGATCTGAATCAAATTCCACTTCAACTGATCAGATGGACTGTTGCAGTTGCAACTTGAGATCGATGTATTACTCTTTTTTTTTCAATACCTTCCATTTTTTTCCCTTTTTTATTTCATTTGTGTATCTCAGAATTTCACATATGGCAGACAAATATTGAGGTAGCATAGAGACATGCGGGGAATGA
This sequence comes from Argiope argentata, assembly GCA_026289955.1. Lineage (NCBI taxonomy): Eukaryota > Metazoa > Arthropoda > Arachnida > Araneae > Araneidae > Argiope > Argiope argentata. The sequence continues at coordinate 336,304 of JAOUZG010019115.1, read as the reverse complement.
GTAGTTTCTCGTATTATCAAGTTCCTAATGAGTGGTTAATCGAATGCATTTAAGTTGTAAAAAAGAACAATTGTTATTAACGTTCATAGCTTAGAGCTACGTGAATAATTGTATAAAGTCATTCTTCCTGCGAAGCTCTATTTAGGCAGCTTCAGCTAATGTGATAGGTTATTTTAGATTTTCTGCTTGTTTATTGTTAGTACTGTTCATCAATTATCTACTGTGTGTATGTCATTTCTACGTGTATGCCATTGCTGTGTGTTCATCTTTGCGTTGAAAAACGTCTTTATTCTTTATGGCTCAAGTTGAAAAGTATTACTAAACACCAGCAACATCAGACTGGTTAATTGCCGTTAGTTCTATTAATTTCATGGAAACATAAACACACACACACAGACATAAAAGTTAAAAATCTAATTAGAAATCTTTTGTAAAGAGAAAAAAAAAGAGAAAAGCCAGAAAAGTATGTAAGAGTACTATTTCAAAATCGGGTTTCTGCACTTTTTGAAATACAATAGGAATGAGAATGGGAAATAAACTTTCTTTTTGAGTCAAAACTATGAATAGCTTTTTTGAGCATAAAAAATAGTTTAAAATCAATGAGTAATACACATGAATAATATGAAAGAAAAAAGGAACACAGAAATAGAATAGATTTAAATTCTAAAATTGCATTTATTAGATTTTTTCATTAATTTTAATTAGTTAAATAATAAGAAATGCAGAAATTCTTTCAGGGAAGAATAAATTTCTCAATAATGATTTTTAAGTTTTATGCTTCAATTTATTCACATAACTAAGTGCTATCCTCTGGAATATCTTCTTAGGAATTCAACGTTTTATCTATTTTTCCACCCACTTACGGAGGTACTAAGACTTTTCGGTTGCCACAGCTGAAGAAATAAAAGCAATTCTAAGGAAAGGAATTCCAGGTAAAGAAAGATTTTTTCCCAGAATTTCTTAGATGGTCCTTGACATTTGGGTTATCCAAATAGATGTAAACATCATTCCATCCTATGTACTACGATTACGATAAATATTTTTTTCGTGACCCAAAATTTTTACCAATTAAACTAAAACGAAAACATTTTATATATGAAGGTTTTTCAGGATAAAATATAGGCAGTAATAAAATATACATTGATTTATTAAGAAAAAAAATATTAAGGAAGGCCTCTTTATTTAAGGTTTGTAACTATTTCCTTCCATGTATAAACTCCTCAAGGTATCCTTTAAAATAGAAGCTTTTAAAAAAGAAATTTGTAATAGGAAATCATAAAATATGAGTCTGATAAATTACTATGAAAAAATGCTATAAATAATGATTTCATGATATATAAAACAGTAGTGAATTTGAATCATTTTTGAAGTCTTAAAGTCGTATTGACCATTGTATAAAATAAAATTTATAAAGACGAATCCCATCATATTAATAAAATGTTTTAAAACTGATTTCAGAAGGTTTCTACAGAAGATAGTGTTAGTTCATAAATTTATATCTTGAAATACTGATTCATTATATATATAATCATTATTTCATGATGCTTTATCATGAAATCCTTATTTTATAATATGTAAAATAGTAGTAAAATGTAATTATTTTTGATGTCAGAAAGTTGTATTGTCAAAAAATAATTATATAGAAGGAGCCCGTCATATTAATAAAACTTATTTTAAAACTTATTTCAGAAGATTTCTACTGAAGAGAATGATGAAAAAAATTAAATTATGAAATTGAAAATAAGATTTTTAGAAATTTAGAAAAAATGAAAGTTTTATGCTATATTACATGGAAAGAATGTTAACAAATATGGGCTAGAAAGTAATTTATTAAAAATTAAATTAAAAATACATTGATTTTCTTTTGTTGTACTCCATTATTAAAATTGCAGATCAATTTTCAACAAAAGAACAAAACCTTTAGCGTGTATAATTATTTCGTAAAAAGTTTGGTTTAGTTTAATAAGAGGGATGCTTATAAAATGTCTGGAAATTTACCTCTAAGCAAATTGTGAGCATCAATAAAAAACACTTTTCTATATGAAGGTTTTTGAGGATGATAATATAGGCAGTAATAAAATATACATTGGTTTATTAAGGAAAAATATAAGGGAATGACTCTTTTTTTAATGTCTGTACACTATTTTATTCCTTGTATAAAATTCTCAAGGTCTCTCGTAAAAAAAGAAGTTTTAAAAAAGAAATTATCTACAGGAAGTCACAAAATATCAGTCTGACAAATTGTTATGAAAAAATTCTATAAACAATGATTTCATGATATATAAAATAGTAGTGGTTTTGAACCATTTTTGAAGTCATAAAGTCGTATTGATAATTGTATAATACAAATTTTATATAGACGAATCTCGCCATATTAATAAAAAGTTTTAAAAATCCAGAATGTCTGTATAATAGAGAATGTTTAAATTTTTTTAATAATCAACTTGAAAACCGATTAAGCAACTGGAATTAGAAACTGAGAGAAAATGAAAGTGTATGCTAGAATATATGGCAAGAATTTTACAAATTGTGGGCTCAAAATAAGATTTAAATTAAATTAAAAATACATCTATGTTCTTTTATTGAGCTCCATTTTCTAAATTGCAGCTAAATTTTCAACAAATGAGTAAAACATTAGCAGGTATAATTATTTCGTAAAAAGTTTGGTTTCGTTTAAGTAGAGGGATACTTATAAGATATCTGGAAATTTACCTCTAAGCAAATTGTGAACATCAATAAAAAACACTTCATATTGTATTTTTTTCCTTATAAATTCAAGACGATGAGCATTATTCTTATAGAAATTCCATTTATGTAAGCATTCTATAGTTTCCATATGTTTGCTAATTATAAAAATTTAATATTCTAAGGAAAATGACTACATCTACATTTTGATTATAAAACTAACATGTTGACAAAATTTCGTTTCCAAATTAATTCAGAATGTTCATTAAATTGATAAAATTTCATGAACATTCTGATTTAATTTGAATCAGAATAATTATTCAGGATAATTTCATAGGTTATTCATTATCACAATGGTTTTATAGGTTATAATAAGGAAAAATAAATATATGGTAAAAAATATTCAAATTAATATGTTGACAAATGATGGCATTAATATATTAAAAAACGATGCAATACTGATTAAAAAGCTACATGTTAACAAATTTTTGCTGCCAAATATAATTTGAAATATCCAGAAATTTATATTAATGATTTCATTGGTTATTAAAGTTTTTGAAAAAACTCAAAAAAAAAATGAGGAAAATAATGCAATAAGTAAATGTTAGATAAAAGAAATCTCTAAAAATCAAAAAGGGTTTAAATAAATCTTGTGTAAATGTATGTGCATTCACAAGTAAAAACAGAGGTTTTTGACACCTTCTCTATAATCAGCGACAACTGCTTATTTTCGTCTGGGAAAATCCGACTCAGCTTCTGCTCCTGATCCGAAAATAGAAATCGTTCCGGGACAAATTGATCCTCCGGGCTTTTATCATCGTCACTGCGTTTTATGCGGAGCGCAAATCTTTGATGGCTCATCTATCCCTTTTTATTGCCGAGTTCGACTGATAAATGTGAAAACTGATGCAGAGGATCAGCCATCCGAGTGGGTAGAAAAAAAAAGATGTGACTTTGGTTTGAAGTAAGAGGCGTCTTTGAATGGCCCCCTTTTGATTTACCACTTTTTAAATAATTGTTCCATTTCTTTCGATATCTCAAAATATAATTGACAATCCGCTAAAATCACCTTACTTGTTTAAAAAGGATTGTCATAAAATGTAGTATAAAAATGCTTAGGGATAAAGAACAATTTTAGAAAATAGAGTGTTTGTTTTGTTTGATTTTCCAAGATCATGTTAAGGCTGTCTACAGTAGTAAATACCAGAGTCCTGGTATAGAGGTAGCACGTTTTCCCCTAGAGCTTATTGCCCCGAGTTTGAATCCCATTTCGGGCATGGTTATTCTTCTGTGTTTTATTTGTAAGGTTTAAGGTGTATGTACTCCCCAGTGAAAAAGGGCTGTGAAAGCAACTGTGATGGGTGTGTAGCTAAGTCGTGCTCTTGGCCATAGTTGGAGCTATTTCAAAACAAGACATGCTCCTTTTGGCTTAAAACTTGCTGATACCTCGGTGAAATTTGTCCACGATAATTGGCACTAATAATAATAACGACAACAGTAATTGCTGGTTTTCTGGCACAGTGGTAGCGAGTCTTCCTCGTGTTCTGGGAGTCCCGGTTTTGGGCCTGGTTATTCTTCTGTGTGCCATCTGTGAGATGTGTGAATGTGCCCCCCCTGTAAAAAGGGGCTCTGCAAGCAAATGTGGTGAGTGTGTAGCTTAGTTGTACACTTGGCCTTAGTTGGCGCTACTTCAAAAACAAGAGAAGTTCCTTTCGGCACAAATCTGTTGCTGTATCGTCAGGGAGCTTGTCCATAGACAAGTGCCATAAGTAACAACAACAACAGCATTTAAATACAGTATGAATATATTTATTACAAATATAACAATGTAAAAGAACCTATTCCCGATTTAAAAATAATTTTTGTAAAATATATGCCTTTAGCATATGCACTGAGTTAGCAAATATTCTCTGATATGCGGGGACATTTTAACTCAAGATCGGAAAGAATATAATCCTTATTTTATTGGATAATTGCCCAAAAATTAAATTTGATCATATATTGAGTTTATTGTTTCATGCAATAATGTCCTATTTGAGACACAAATGCAAATTCTAATTAGAAAAATGAAAATTGAACCTACCTGTTTTTGTCCTGCCCCCGGGAGTAACCTCAGATAAGTCATAGATAGACTCTCCGACTCTCCACGAAAGCACACGGATAACATTTAGAATTGAATGATCTGACAGTCGCAACAGTAACACTGATGGAAACTGTGATTGAGTCCTAATGACCATCACCTGTGAAGGTACAACCCTCCCCGTAGGAAGTACGTCCCGTCATCGATTGTAGGAGTCCAACCTCCATTTATTAGTGTACTTTCCAAGGATGGACAGATCCAAATACCAAACCAGAAACATCTCATCCTCATTACGTGCCCCCTAGAGGAAATACACCTCAGATAAAAATGCTGAGAAACTACCGACATTATGATGGGTTCTTGTTAACCAGGAGGGCACAAAAAATGGTGTGTGGTTGTCTTCCCCTTATCAATGACGAAACATTCTTCCTATAGGTGAGGTTGTACTGTGGCTGGTGACGATCCTTAGAACTAAACCTTAGTTCCCTCTAATGCTGTCGCTATGGTCTGGAAATTCAGATTTTTCCGAGTGTCTTAGTAATCAAATGGAATGTGTGAATGTGGTCAGAACTAATGATGAATTAACAATTTTTATTTAAACTTTTATGTATTCTTTTCCTTTTTACCATCAGACGTATAGAAAAATTATTAATTTAAAAATAAGATTTGATATTCGATTGGCTTTTCGGCTGAATGAAAGGATTTAAAATATATAAATATTGATATTCTACATGTAATTCAAACTTGAATACTTTTATGGTAAATGTATATCAAATATTCATCGTTAAAAAGTCAAAATTTTGACTTTATACTTTATGCACATACTCGGAAATGGGATTTTATTAATCCCCTGACAAAAAAAAATAATTTTCACAGTAAATTTCCTATCAGATTTATTTTAAGAAAACCGACTCATAAAACAAATTTGCGGCATTTTCCTCAAAATGAAAAAGACTTGAATATTAAGAAACATTTTGCTAATTTCTTCATTTCATTTTTAATGAATCAGAGAAAGATTTAATATATCTCCAAATAAGATAACATTTGAGTATCCAGCCATTTGCTTCTTTAATGAAACTATGATGTTATGATACTATGCTTCATTAAATGAATTCTTTATTGAAAAATTCATGAACATTAGACTATGTATAAGATATTTGTTTAAATTAAACATAACCAATCACCCTGACTAACCAGATGGTCTCGAAAGATGACTATTAAACCAGATCGAATTGCAAATATGTTCTTTAATATTAAACAAAACAATCATTCATATTATTATCCATCACTAGCTTATGTTATTATCTCATCTTATGTTCTGACATCTGAATTTTTATCACAAATAATGACTCGGGTATTTTGTCATTATTTTATTATCGCACGAGGAAATAATTCAGTTTTGGTGCTTGTCATTCATTCTGTTAATCAAATGTTAAGATGAGTGGCAAGTTGGCGTTTGTTATGATTAATTCCATCGCTGTTTCTCCCAAAACTATTATTTATTGATTCTCCTGGAATGTACATTCAAACCTTTCGAGGATGAAGCTTAACAAAGAGGATATCTAGAATAAATATTTCTCTGACTTACGTTACTGTTAGTTCTCATCGATTTAATTCTCAATTAATCGTAATTTTTGTATTCAATAATATATATCAATTTTCAAATGCAAATGAATAAAATGTGATAGATGAATACCTAATTAAATTTTCAAGATAATTTAATATTAGTTCAACATAATAATTTCATAATATTCAATTAATATATTCACGTCTTTTTTTTATGTTTGATGATTTTTATTTTCTGATTCTATAGTACCTTCATCTGTTTTTACCGAATATTTTGTATATTGATATATTCACTTAATATTTCGAACTTAAAATGTTCTAATATATGACTCTAAATTGAATAACGAGTTAAATTATTCCGTTATTAATGTAATTACACGGATGGAGTAATCTTTCAGTTGCTTCTGATGTTTAATACTAATATAAATTATTTTATTTCTGCCTCTAAATTAAATAAATAATCACACACACACCCTTTCAGAAATTAATGATGTCATATAAGACAAAATTAAGTTTTATGAGTTCCAATTTTATTTTAGACACTTAATTAAGACACTGTTAGGTCTTAATGTCATAAAAAGGAAACACATAATGAATCATTTCTGGAACTTTTTCATTTATTAAAAACTTGGCCAACAACAGATAGATAGATAGATAGATAGATAGATAGATAGATAGATAGATAGA
>JAOUZG010019115.1:312957-326535 GCA_026289955.1 Argiope argentata | reverse complement strand
ACGTACAAGAATGATCGAATATTTGTTCTGAGAACACGTACAAGAATAATCTAATATTTGATCTGAGAACACGCACAATAATGGGGAATTGTTGTAAAATAAAAAAAATTCAATATTGATAGCTAGATATTACTCGTTTAATTAATCGTCATCAAATGCTAATTAAAAAAGATAGTATCTTATGGAATTTTTTCTTCAACTCTCATCCACCTCGATAGTGCCGCAGAGGAAACGAAGAATCGGTATTTAAAGATTTCTAGACCAAAAAATGAAAAAGATATTTTTCTAACTGTCCCTAGGTTAGAAATTGATGAAACCAAAAAGAAAAAGAAGCCTTGCTTAATGTGTTCAAGATGTTGGTCATCGTTTCTATAGAAAAAGTAGACTGTCTGGACAGCCTCTATATCATTTAGAACATTTAAAACCTAAGTGTTAAAGCAAAGCTTTTAATTTGTTTCTGTACGGAAGAATAGTTTTCATAATAAGCATGTTTTTAGAAAATTTTTCCAATATAGAAAAAGGAATAATCTGGGAAATTTAGCAAATTCACAAATTAAGATACAGTATAAACAGATATAGCCATAAAATTAATACTGTAATAAATAACAATAGTCGAATTGCAATTATACTATTTCCATGAGGAAAATAAAGAAATAAATAATAGAACTTCTAAGAAATAATTAATATAAGTTTTTTTAAAGATGGTTTCACTCATGTTTACTAAAAATATTAATTTGTAGACCAATAGATAGATCAATAGAAATAATAAAAATCAAAAGATTTTATCGGTAACACTTTAAAATCAGAAAATTCCGGAAAAGGCACGTATTTTGCATTTTTAGGTCTTTATATTTAATTTATATTTTGGAAATGACATTATAAGCATTTTCTTTAGTCTTATCATTCTTTTATCTCTAAAAAAAACATAATTATTTCCTTAAATTTAATTTTCTTAGATTGTATTCAAGTAAAAATTTTAATTTAATTCTAAACGATATGCATTATTATTATCTATAAAACATAAGAACATTTTTCGGAATTTTGTAGTTTGATAAAGCAGGATAAAAATAATTATTTTCATATGGAAAGATTCCATTTAGAGAGTAAAGGATTAATTTTCATCCTATAGCTGCATCAATTCTGCAAATCTCAAATTACGACGAGTTTCAGGGATTTGTTGTCAGTTATAATTAATTTCATGACTACTTCTCTCTGAGCTGTTATAATGCCTTATGAGAAACGGTAAATAAGGGTATCCAAAGACGTTGCGTTGCCATTTAGCACCATAATTTGGAACTGATTGCATCAACTGAAATCTCATGCATCCCATATAGATGTTTAATTTGATCTCAATTTATATGTATGTGTAAACATGATTTCTAAGCTCATTTAATTCCATAAAGATTCTATGAAAACATAAAGTAATTAAATATCTAAAGACGGTTTTAAAATATTTATTTTTCTTCTTGGAAGCTAGGATACCCCAGGACAGGGAAGGCAAACCAATTCTAGGCATGTCATTGATGGCACGTGACATAATATTTTGGGAGAGCCAAGTATCAGAAAGGTTTGTATATGACTTTCTTTGATAAACTGAACGTGTCTCAAGTCGAATGGTTAAAAATTGCAGCATTTGAAATGTGATTGTATTTCAGTCTATTGTATTCAGTCTTGATTGTATTTCAGTCTATTTCAAAATGGATTTAAAAATTTATTGAAACAGAGAAAAAGTCAGAATTGATTGAAACAGAAAGATTAACAAGCAATATAAGTAAAAATAGCAGTAACGAATTTTTGGAAACATGGAATTCAATTCCAGTCAAATTTAGTTGTTTCAAGAAGATGATTCATGATGTTTTAACAATGTTTTCATCTATCTCTGCCTACGAGTCATTATTTTTACAGATGAATTAAATTAAAGACTCGCTTAGAAACCATTTGGCTGATGACTCCAATTAAGCGTGCATTAATTTAATCTAATTCTAAAAGTGACATCTTACAATCTTACATTTGCCATCTTAACTGATACAACGAAAATTACACTAATGTTACTTTAATTTAAATTATTTATATGACTGAAATTTTTGCTAGTATATAGTGCGAAATGTAATTTTTTGTGGTAAATAAAGAGTTCTGAGTTGTTAATATTTAGTTTTATTATTTTCTAAATAATCACAAATCAAAATTATTTGATATACTTCTATACTTCATTAAATATTTCTTTAGAAATAATGGCACATTAATCAATAAATTTTCACCCTCCCTACCCTATTATGATTTGAAAAGAATTAATAATTTGAAAGTAAACATTTTATTATATTAAAATTTACCGAATAATAAAAAAATTAAATACTTTTTATTTTTAAATATTTGAAAAATACATGATTTTTGTTTTACAATATGGGTATTTTGACGCCAAATACAGATGTTATGGACAGGCTTTATGCCTGCAAAAGCCATCAGCAGATTCATGAAAAAGAATTATGTTCGAAGTTTCTGTAATAATAATAAAACTTATCATTATAAATTCAATATTAATTTTTTACTTTTATAAGTTAAAATATAAAAATACTATGCGATATTGAGATAATTATCTAAAGCATACACTGTACTTTTCATTAAGAATGCCTCTTAAAACATATTTTAGTAACATATTAAATAACATAAAAGTATAAATGTTGAGGAAAACATAATTTTATGTTAACCGCTTTTTGATGTGTGTGTGTGTGTGTGTGTGTGTGTGTGTGTGTGTGTGTGTGTGTGTGTGTGTGTGTGTGTGTGTGTGTGTGTGTGTGTGTGTGTGTGTGTGTGTGTGTGTGTGTGTGTGTGTGTGCGTGCGTGCGTGTCATAGGAATAAAGGTTAGTAACATTTTAAAAATAAAACAAAAAAATAAAATAATAAAAATTTATAAAATGCGCCAGAATATAAACATAAAGCAAATCAATCAAAGATATAGGAGCCATTTATTTTTGAAAAGAAAAGAAAATACTCACACAGCTTCATCATTCATTTCACTATTAGAGAGTACGATGTGCTTTGAATCATTTGTAGTGTGAAAGATGTTTCAAGATTTGCAAAGAAGTTTTCAGTATTTATTCTTGATTTAAGAACACATAAAATAAAGAAGTAAATTTCAGTGCCTTAATTGTAATTGCTTACCATATGCTGCAAACAACTCATTCCCAAGGAAGAAAAATATTTACCATTGCAATAAAAAAGATTTGAGCAAAGGGTGAAAACCTTTAATGCTGAAAAGAAATTGGTTGAAATATATTTCTTTAAAAACACTTTGAAAAATGCAAGAACAACTACAGTTAAAATAATGGACTTTTCTTAATGCTCAACTTTGTAATAAATGTACTTATTTCTTTCTCTGAGGTTTTCTTTAATTAAATATTTTGTTGCTATTCATTTTTGCTGAATCATCTTGATAAGATCCGAGAAAGAATTCCTGAACTAATTAAAACTTGCAAAAAATTACGTTTGAGAAATTTTGAAGGGTTTTTAATATTATAACGGTCTTATGTCTCATGTAAACTAGTTGTCTTTTGAAATAAAAAAAAAACAATTAAAAATTATAGCAAAGGTAGAGATATAAAATCAGAACATAAGTATATTGCAAAAAAATTGCAAAGTTTTTTTAAACTTCTATTTAAAAAAAAAGGTTATTTTAAAAATATATGAACTTGAAGATTATTCTGTATTTAAGTATAAGTTTGCATCCAACATTCCAGAAAAGTCTCTCTGGCTAATATTTTTTTTTTAAAAAATGTTTGAATATAATGAGAACCGCTTATTCTCTATTTGTTAATATAATTCCTGTATAGTTGGAACTGATGACCATATATATGCATTTCTCATGCAAGTACTCCTCATATTTTTTAATTAAATTCCGATCTGAACTGAAAAGTGAATTATAATAGTCACTTGATTCAACATAAATGAATATCTTGTTAACTTTTGCTCTAGAATTGAAAATAATGCATTGTTCTGATGAAATTTCAAGTTTTTTTTCATAACATGTTTTGAATTGGAAGTAAATGTGTTTGGTGACTTTTTGATGATTCCTAGAATATTGTGAGCAATTAATAATGGTTATAATTTTGGAAACAGAACTTGCCCCACAGCAAGAGAGAACCTCTTTCTTTTTTTTTTGACTGAAGAATTCATAAAGTTCTCGTTTTAAATCCTGTCGTTGTTGTTTTTACTTAAGGCACTTACCTATGGACAAGCTTCCCCGTTGATACAACAGCAGATTTAAGCCTAAAGTTGCGTCTCTTGTCTTTGAAGTAGCGACAACTAGGGCCAAGAGTACGACTTAGCTACACGCTCACCACATTTGCATGCACGGCTCCAATTTACAGGAAAGAACAGTCACACATCTCACAGATAACATACAGAAAGACAACCATGCCCAAACCAGAACTCGAACCCGGGACTCCAAGAACACGAGGTACCTCTCTACCAAAAAGCCGGAGTCTTAAATCCTTTTAATACAATATACAGCAATCAAAACCATTGGAATTGAATTTTTCGTCTCTGAGGAAAACATTTAACCATTCATCTGTCTGTGTATGCGTTAGCCCAAAGTATGCTGCAATTTCATCAAAGATATCAGAGACATTTGAGACGTTTACATAATGTGTAAATTTGTCTGCAAATGGCAAACGTCAAGGCTTATAATGGTAAATATTAAGATCATTGCAATTTCCTGAACACACTTCTTTTGGTTTAAAATCGCGTAAACTCTCGTTGACATGGCTTATTTCTTATTAGAGGTATAATATTGGCTGCAACTGCAATTTTTTCAGATAAAATGTGATAAATTCAAAACCTCTTAATTTTCAATTGTTTAGAAATTATCAAGAAATTTACCATTTTCAGTTTCTTATATTCCGTTAAATTTTAGTTGCATCAGATGTAGAGAATAAAATGTTAAGACATTTCCTAATTATGAATGAACAAAGATTTTACATTTCGAAATGATTAAGTCATAAGTATTCGATTGATAAAGAATTGATGCGCAAAACTTTTACAGACTTCTAAGACTCCCTTTTGCAACAGGTACTCAGATTTGATTTTGGCTTGATAAAAATACAAAATCTGGCTTACGATTTTTCGTACAGTTGAATACTAGAACAAGTGAAAATCCTGGCAGACACACACTATTATGCGGCGACTGACAACTGGCTTTAACGAGTGCGGTCACAGCCTTTTCGACGCTTGAAGACGATTGTTTTTTCTTCCTCTACCTTGAAGAAAGCCAATTTGCTCAGTTTTTTTCTATCTCAAATTTTTGTATCCTCTTTCCTGGGATATTTTTATATATTGTATCTCTTTATATCTGCTTCATGCGACGAAATTCCTTTAGAATTGCAAAGGAGTTTTGTTGGTTCTGGTAGAAAAAATTCACTAATAGGTTTTTTTTCTCTGCAACATAAGCATGATGAACAAAGAAAAACTAATGTGCATGCAGAATCCGCCTTTTTTTATCCAAAGAAAAATGGTAATAGACGTGCGCTGTAACACAAATTATGTTTCACATTTTCAATATGTACAAATAAATGCCACTTCTGATACAGCGCTATCTATTGGTGGTTTTTTGTATTAAAGTTTTTAAACTTATAATTGTCAAGGCCATCATATGAATAATCTGTAATTCAAATTTTATTGTATTTGTACCAATTGAATGCATTTTTTAGCCATCTGAAGTGAGTAATTTATTTATTTCTATCCCTGTATTTTTGAATAGCTTAGTTAAATTTTATCACAAAAAAATCTATAATATAAATATGATAGTTCTATATTTTAGTAATTTTATGTCATAATTTTATATGTTAATTTTTTTCGGTTATTTCTAAAACTCGCCGTATAATTTTGACACGTACGATTATATGAATTTTCCATATCAAACTCATCAGAAACTAAACAGATTTCACTTGTAAATTTTACGGTATGAAAATATTGCTTATTGTTCTATTTGCATAAAAATTTATCTTAGGAACTAAAATAAATAAAGTATATTTTTCTAGTTTCCAAATCAAAAATATAGGGGTTAACGCAATTGTGAAAGTCATAGATTATTTTAGGTCTTTATTGCTGATGATCAATAAATCTATCACTTTCCTGTTATCTGCAAGATAAAAAATTAAATTTACATTAATTGGACACAAGTAAGAAGTGTTGTCATGGGGATAAGAGCAAAGCATACAAGGTTAAATTATTTTGAATATTAGGACTTGGATTGCATAAATGCTAATTTTTTGAATGGTTTTATAGATCATAGTATGAATTAATTATTTTTTATCTGAAAATTAAGTGACTTTTAATAGATATTGTAAACTTATTAGCTTATCTAAATCATATGCAAATTCATATTAAAATATATCCACCCAAATTATACAATAATAAACTTGGTGATAATAAGAGTAATTGCTCCAGTTCGTGTAAAAATTATTTAATTAAGAAAATGCTTCTAATTTTCATTTTTGAGAAAATATCAAGAAAATATTTATTTAAAACAATCTCATATAATCAAATTTTGAAATCGGGAATTTCACATTTCTCTATGAATATCCATGTCATGAAGCCAGCTTACTTGACATTCACACGCATGTATAATTTTTCTACATAAAATTCACCACACACTTTCGGAATATTGATTCACTTAAATTAACAGGTAATATTTTAACTTCTTTGTCTTCGTGCCAAAGTTTCTTCGGAAATACATAAAATTATCTTATGTAACAGAAATTGTTATATAAAGGAATTAGTCTTTCATTTCCTAAGATGTTGCCTTTTCCTCTTTCCGGTCTTATATCTTCTAATAAAATCAGGGAAAGTCTTCTAAACAAGACTTTTTGATTGCATATATATGCATATGAAGGCATTGTTTTGCTCCCGAAGGGTTTATCAACTTAGTGACTTGAATTCTGATTAGCTTAATTTTATTTGCTGGTTGCGCGGGATGGAATTCTCAGGGTGATATTTGTTGCATTAATGAAAATTCAGTTTATTCTGTTATGCCAAACTTTTAATTGTATTTATGTATTTCCAGACAAAAAAGAAAACAATGAATTTTCTTACAAATGTATTATATAAATGCGACTAGCAGTACTCGCATGCCCGTGGCATAGCAACCAAGAAGAAAATTTAGCTTTATACTTAAATCTAGCTTCTACCCGATATGACGTGGGCATGTTTGGGCAACATCAAACAAACATAGTAAATGTATTGAGAAATAATCAAAAATAGCTGCAAAACAATTTTTTATAGCACACATTCAGAAATATTTAGACTTTTAAAAAGGTGAAAATATGTCCATAGACAAAGTACATGCGATCATTTGAAGGTTGGATTTACTTCTTTTCGGCATAAACTCAGACCCCAAAAAAAGAACTTTTTCGCATATGCATACCAACGCTCTTGATATTTGCACATGTGCAGTTTGCAGTTTTCGCGCATGCACCGATAAGTTGAAATTGCAATCATAAAACTCTTTTTTTTATTTTGATACGATTTTAATGTACTAAAATTTTCCCCAATAAATGTTCTACAAAATGGTATAAATATTTCCATTATCCGTAAACTATTTCTCGAGTTTTTGGGGTTGCAACATACAGATGCTTTCAGAAGACTTCATTTTATACTATGTATAGATGAAAATTACTTAATTTGATTACACAAGTTGTTATTGTGAATTCGATGTGTTTGAACCACAATAAATCCACGAACCACAAGAATCATGAAACCACAAGAAAGAACTACAGCAGCTAAAAACTGTTTGCTATTTTAATGTGGAATCGGTTAATTTGTACAAACTGATTTTTGTCTTTAATATCCATGCAGAAATCTAACAATCATCACATTTATTTGATATGATTTCATGGAAAGACATAATTCTCAAATAAGAACTGCGAAAATTATTTAAATAAACTAATAAGTTCAAAAAATTGCTTAAATAAGTATTCAGGTGATTCGAAAATATGACATAAAACATCCAGATATTGAGAACGTTTAGATATTTTTAAAATGTATTGTTTTTGTTACTAATGGCACTTTTCATGAACAAGGTCGCTGGTCCCTCCAATGATTTTTAAGCAGAGGGTGTGTCTTTTGTTTCAAGCAGCGCCAACTGGAGCCCAGGTTGCGTCTTATCTATACACTCAACACATCTTTTTTCACAGGGGGGCTCATTCATAATTCGCACAGATAGTGCACAGAAGAACAAATATGCCCTGACCGAGACTCGAACCCGGGACTCTCAGATGACGTGGAGGACGTGATACCTTTGTGCCAGGTTGCCGGCTGGAAAAATTTAGAACAACGTCGTTGATCAATGTTTGAGTTGGTATTATTGAAGATATTTTGTAGGTCTAATCTGTTTCGAAAATAGTGAAAATAAATATGAGAGAATCTCATATTTTTAATAAAGGTGTTTTAAGTGCTCTTCTGAAAGTATCGTTTTATTACTCTAGACACGCTATAAGATATGATAGTAAAACAGCAGGTCCTAGAGTAGACTGATATTTTAACACTATTCTTTTATCCATTAATCAATCTTTTGAAGAAACTTTATAGTTTTTAAAACCATTCGCTGAGGAGTTTTAAAACACAATACTTTTACCAAAAGTTATGATAGATGTATGTGGTAATGAGGCCAACAGACTCGTTTATGGATGAGGATTCTTTGTTCCATCAAAAACATGAAACACAACTAGCAAAGCAAACGAAGGTGCACGAAAAAAAAGAACATACTTTTCGGAACTCACAACGCAAGTATATATAAAATGACTTATTAGATATATTAATAGCCCTCAGAAACTATGATCTGCGATAACGATAGAAAGACAAAACTCCTACTCGTACGTCTTCCTCTGCTTATATAGTCTCTATGGCCAAACATCCTTTTTTTTCAAATACCTCGAAAGTTGATAGATTTGGCATTACGTCGCTTGGTGGTCGAAAAGTCGGGGAAGAATTGAACTCTCACGCATTAAAAATATTTTTAAATCTCCTTTCCTTATAGACCGATTATTTGTTCAAGGAAACAACAATATAATAAACGTGTTTGATCAGTCATTTTTATTGCCACGTGGCTCAACGGGAGGACTTATTGAATAATTTTGGTTCTCCAAAAAATATGCACTGAAAGGTTTTCACTGACAACGTGAATATCACCTGGTAACATATTCATTCTCGTTATTTTACAGTCCCAGAGAATTCTGGAAATAATAAGTGCAGTTTTTGCTTTATGAGACCAATACAGCAATATAGGTCTGATCATTTCAAATATAGTCGCTAAAATATTTTTTCAAATATAGCGACTATTTCGTTGTTTTATTTCAAGATATATTGTCTATAAAATTCTAGAATAGAAGTCATAAATCATCTTTCATTCGCTTCACTATCTCGAAGCCATTTAATGCAGTATTAAAAAATGCATTATATTTTGATTTTTCTTTTACAATCGTTCAGTGAAATGCATTTCAGAATACAGCAGAGATCCAATGAGATATTTTCTATAAGAAATCTAAATTGGAATTGATACGTATTTACAGAATGACACCTGAATCGTACTTGGTAAGTTCATTCTGCCTTCTCTCATGTAAAGGGATCATAAGTTCTTTCCTTTTTCATCTCCGAAAATATCCTGTTGAAATGAGAAAAGGCAGAATTGAAAACTCAAATAAATCAAATCGACATCTTGCCTTTTGTGCTTGTAAAGATCAAAGAGAATTTATAGCGCCAATGATTGATTATTTCTTATAGTTGCATGTTTTTTTTTTTTTTTTTTTACGAATTTTTGAAAGCTAATGCACTAGAAATTCTCGAAATATTACATTCATCATGAAGAAAGATTTTGAAATATTTCTAATTAAGAGTATTTAATTAGAGTTTTTCAATTGGTTCCTGTAAAAAGTTTTTGAAAGCAAAATAAAAGGTGTTTTGACTGTTACACATATATGACATGTTTTTTTTTTTTTTTTTGCATATTACTGTATTTTTACGCAGGAGTTTTACAAGCGTGATATTCGTTAATTTGAAAAAAAAAACGTGATTTTTTACCATGGATACTTTAATATTAAATATTTTCCTTTTTATTTTTTCTAATGATTATAAATGCATACACATAGACTTGTATGAATACGCACACAAATCTCAGAAATTCCTTTTGTGTTTTCAAATAAAGTTTATATTTTAGTTTTTACTCCTTAATTACTACCTAACTTTTTACGCATAATGTTCAAAAGTTTAGAGCTTAGTGTTAGTCCTTAATGACTCCTAACTTTATAAGTATAATGATGTTCAAAAGCATATATTAGTATTAGTCTTTAATTATTCCTAACTTTATACGCATAACGGTGTTCAAAAGTTTATATCTTATTGTTAGCCCTTAATTACTGCCTAAATTTATACGCATAAAGGTGTTCAAAAATTTATATCCTTGTGTTAGTCCTTAATTACTGCCTAACTTTATATGCATAACGGTGTTCAAAAGTTTATATCTTAGTGATAGTCATTAATTCCTGCCTAACTTTACACACATAACGGTGTTCAAAATTTTATATATTAGTGTCAGTCCTTAAATACTGCCAAACTTTATACACATAATCATATTCAAAAGTTAAGCATAATTTACAAAATGCGAAAAAAAATTGAGTTTATCATAGATAATTACTCAATTTTCAAAATTGTAGATTGTGAATAATTTGTTAAAAGTGAAAATTTGTCTTTATGCCATATATTTCAATCGATTTCTTAATTCCCGGCATAAGCAGTTTAAACAGCTTTTGAGCAATTCTCTTGAGGAATATCGTTGCTACAAAGAGAGCAAATGATGGCACAATTTTACAACTAGGCATGTTTTTGGAAGGAAAATTATTAGAATATTTGTATCCGGATGATCATTAGTTGAAATATCTTGAATTTTAAATGCCACTGAGTAGGTAATCTAAATTAAAATTATGAGAAATATGAATTATGAACTAAACTAAATTAAAATTATGAGAAATATGAATTGCCGACCATCATTTTTACATCATTTTCAGAGTGGTATTCTTGACTATAACTGCACTACGTGAAATGGATATTCGCGTTAGAGTAGTGCAAAAAAGTACGAATCTCCATGTAAATAGTTACAGCAAACTCAGGTATTTTGGTCTCTATACTGGAGAGTTAAAATTTTGCATTCTACTCACATTTACGTATATATCGCTCGTTTAGCTACCATTCATATATAATTACGGAAGTGTGGAATGTACGAAAATGTGATTTTCAATGATAAATCTCACTTTTGTCTAAATTTTGCATATTATAAGGTAATGGTATGGTAAGACAGTTGAACTCATTTCCATCAGGAACACTTCATGAGAAGCTTTCCTTTAAAAAAAAATTGATATTTTACTGAACTGGTTGAGGTACTTCCATATATTCCCGAAAATATCTGTGAGTACTGAAAACTACAATAAAAAGCTTTTGAGACTAACACTCCCTTGTATGAATCTAAATTATAACAAACCTTGTTATCATATGATGCTGATCGATGAAGTCCTTGAAACTGAAAATATCCAATGCATAATGTGGCCTACTCTCTCTTTTGACCTGAATCCTTTACAGACTGTTATGAATGTTTTCATGAGATAATTCAAATTTTCTTCACTCACATAACTTATTAAATTATATTATCACCTTTATACTTCAAACGTGCCGGCTTTCTGGCGCAGAGGTAGCGCGTCTTCCTCATGTTCTGGGAGTCCTGGGTTCGAGTCCCGGTTTGGACATGGCTGTTCTGTATGCTATCTGTGAGATGTGTAAATATGCCCCCCCCCCTGTAAAAAGGAGCTGTGCAAGCAACTGTGGTGAGTGTGTAGCTACGTCGTACTCTTGGCCCTAGTTGGCGCTACATCAAAAACAAGAGACGCCTCTTTCAGCTTAAAATCTGCCGCTGTATCAGTGGCGGGCTTGTCCAATAGGGCAAGTGCCATAAGTAATAACAACAAATATTTCTCGTGTTTATCACTAAATTGTAGAGTTTCTTTAAATCAAATTTTTTCAGACTATTTCTTGAGATATTAAGTGTGATTATAATCGCTCACTCTACGTTCTTTTCTTATAACCTTTGATGTTAGAATATCACGTTTCTAACCATCCCGATTTAGACTTTAATACTTGCCTGCTTCAAAAAAAAGAATATCTTCTTTGTTCTTAAATATAGAGAAACTCTTATTCTATAAGCTTATCATAAGCCAAGCATGGCCTCAGTTACTACCAATATATATTGAAATTTTTACACAATTCCTCATAAAACAAAAAATCCTAATTAATTTCTTAGTTACATTAATTAGCATTTATTTTTAAGAAACTGTTTTTGAAATTTCTTTCTTTCATATTGGCATCAATCATCGAAAATTTCTGCTTTTTAATTAAGGGAGGAATCTTCATTTTTCCCAAAATTTAATATATAGACTAAATTTATATTATGTTAATTTAGAGATCTCTGAAAGCAGCAATGAAATAAAAAAAATTAAATGATCTTTTAAATATTATGAATCATATTCAGACATTACAGATCAATACATTATCAAAATATTTCGTTACTTCAATAGTAAAAGGAAAACTATAATGCGCCGTATTTTATGCTCTTTCTTCAAAACTTCAAAACTTTTAAACGGTAAGTGTTTAATGAGATTTATTTAGAGGTTATTTTAAAATTGCAAGAATTTCTAATATGAAAATTGTCTCAAAGTAGAAGTTAATGCTCACAGTAGTATTTTGGTTTAGACAGACTATTTTCTTGTTTGGATCTCAAGCAAAGATAAAATCAGTACGAATACGTTTTGCAAGTAGCATATGTCGGAATTTCTTACAGACACTTCATTCAATATTAAATCCCGAATCTAAACTACCAGAGAAGAACAAACCACTTATTTATGAAACTCTGCTTCAGCTATTTGTTTCTCATTCATCTTCAAGCAGAACAACAGCCTTTAAAACTGACATAAAAGAGCTTGAAAATTCTCCAAACAAAACAACCTGTTATTGTTGAAAATTGTTTTGGTTTGTTGGAAATGCAGTTGAGTATTAAAAAAAGTTTACAACTGTTGTCTCTTTTTTAAAAAGTCATTAAAAAACCAAAAAGAAACCAAGTCATTCCAATCACCCAATGAATAAACAATAATCCGAAAGAGTATTCAGTCAATAATTTTCACTGTTAATGATATACCACCGCACCTATATGATTATAGGGCATATCAAATTGAACGTGACTTGCCGATACAAATACGTTAACCCACTGACTGCCAGCTACGAGATATCTCGTATTAAGCGAGTGTATCATAATTTCCAGCTACGAGATACTTCGTAGTGCGTGCTGCAATTTTAGATTTATTAAAAATCGCCATTTTAGTTATATTTTTAAAAGGTTTTACTATTTTTAAAAGGTGAATGAAAAATTTATTCAGAATAAAAAAACGCATTAATTTTCAATTTTTATTATAAAAATTATAACTTAGACGATTAAATTACTGAGTAGATATGAAACAGACGATAAGATATGTAATATATATGTATGTGTA
>JAOUZG010019115.1:291025-312557 GCA_026289955.1 Argiope argentata | reverse complement strand
CTATAGTCTTGGCGGTCTTGAGTTCACCATCCGAGTAACAGCGCTTCCGTTTCGGATGTTTTTTCGGGGGGGGGGGGGGGGGCAAGCGCATGAAAATTGCAGTATGACTGACTTGTCCAGACTGCAGGGTGAACGGTCGAGTTGCTTCCACTTGAACTTGGCCTGTTCCACTCTTATTACCTTGAAGAGTTTTTGAAGCGGTTTATCCTGGAGAAGAACCACATCTATTGTGAGTTGTCCTGGTCTTTTGTTCTTGATGGACTTACACTGTCTTCAAAATGTCTTACAGTACACATCGGAGTCAATTTTTCTGAAAAAAACATCTGAAAGGAAAGCGCTTCAACTCGGATGGGAAACTCAAAGACGCTGTTATGGACTGGATCTCGTCATGACATACTTCTTGATAAAGCATAAACTGGACTTTACAGTACAAATATCAGATTTCTTTGACTATCTAAGCTTAACCCTAGAGAGGTAACCTTTAAAAAACTAACAAGAATGATAACCATTCGTCTCCTAGACGAAGTGTATTTAAAATCAATTTTTAAAGCCAACTTAAATAAAAGCGTATTACCTGCTGATGATTTCATAACTCTTCATTGCCAAGTAGGATAAAAATATTATTTATTTATTATCGAAGCAATCTTTACACATATATGCACGATTTTCTCCGCAAATTGCTCTTGAACATAACAAACAAAAATTGCGCGTCATTCTGCGCAAATTTTATGGGAGAAATGCACATTTTCTTTCTTTTTTTAATTTCAGATTGCTCGGGTCGTTGAATGTTTCAATTAAATTTTAGAAGTTCACTTATTGTAGTCCTTGTTAATCGGGGCAAAGTTGATATGTTGAGACGCTCCTGCATCCATGGTGCAAGAAGAACTTCAATGAAATCTTCATCTTCCGATTCATTCTCAGAAGTAAAATTATCTTCCTCACAATTCTTTCAATAATTCAAGGATAGCTTCTGGTCTACCCAACAAATTTTCTCTGAGAAAACGCTTCGAGATTTCCAAGCATACACAGAAATACCTTCTCAATACTAACGGGACAGATAACCATTCGTCTCTGAGACGACTATTGTTCTGGATATACTACAGGCAGAAACATTTCGGGGGAAAGGTATACCTTTATCTTTAGTTCCCAAGGTCAGATAAAGGTACTGCGTAGAACGATCCATTTACCATTATAGGAGAAGAATAGTCAAAGTTATTTCGTACGCGTTCGTCCAGGAGACGAATAGTAAGCATTCTAGGGTTAAACAAAAATATGAACATTTACGAATACCTGATTTATTTAAGAAATTCTGGATTTAAAGAGGTAAAAAAAGGGAGAAAGTAGAGGATAAGATCTGAGGTAACTTCAGTTTCACTAAAATTAGGAACTCTGCTGAAAGTATATAAATATTCTGCATAACAAAAAAAAGCATTTTTGATAAAGTTCACAGTGTCAAAACAAACGGATATTTATTTTGCTACATATTCGTTTATAAATTTAGTGCATGTTTTTGAAAGGATATCCAGAAACAACTATGGCATTTAAGCATATAAATTATAAATGAAATGTTCGAAGTCTGAACTTTTTTTTTCCTATTTAAGTTCATTTAAGATTTAAATGCAGAAGCCAAAAAAAAATTCACAAAAATAGAATTCCTGTTTTTTTTTTTTTTTTTGTTTATTGTAAATATACAGAAACGCTAAATCCTCTGGGAGTTTTTCCCAAGTATTTCCAATGAACTGCATGGTTAAAGTACCGAACTTTTGCATAAATTATAATTCAATTACGATTGCATACATATATCAGAAATTTTTTTACGTAAGAAACAAAAACAATTTTCTCTCTGTTTAGTAAATATTTGAATACGCTATACTTACATATACCATGAATTATGAAATAAAAATGAATTTCTCAAGAGTTTTATGACGGAAACAGCTTATATCCAAAAAATGTAACTACTACTTTAGTGTAGTGTTTTGGTTTTCAAAATATACCTTTGTAAACTTTTTTTAAAAATCTTTTATTTATAGTTTGCCAAAAAAAAACTCACGTTTGATGTCTGAAATATTAATAATATTCCTTTGATTTATTTGCATATTTCCGTAGAATAAAAAATGAAAGTTGCTGTTTTGTTATTTTATAAATAAAGTAGTAGGCTCTTTAAAGAATTTTATGAAACGGTTCAAATATAATAAGTAACATGAAGAATTAATAGATTTAATACAAGAATATTTCATTTCTGGATAATAATTATATTGCATTTATCTTAAATGTATTTTCTGTTTACAATAGTATTATAATCACTTTATTTTCAAAGCTTGTTATCGTTGAGAAATTTTCTTAACCGTTGCCATATCATGTGGTATTATGTAAAAAATGTCATTTTAGAAATAATCCACTTATATTTTCAGAAAACATTAAACATATACTTTTTTTAATGTTTAACGTTGAAATGAGAATGCAGATTAAAACCATCTTGTTATAAGCGAATAGTTAAATAGGCATAAATACATTCACATTTAATGCAAAACTGTATATTCAATAGTTATACACAGTGTTTAATATTATCATATTTTATTCAAAGACAGCTCTGTAACATTAAATTAAGCAATATTATCAAAACGCCGTGAAATATCTCGGATTTACTGGTGTAAAAACACTTATCTTATAACTACAATATACAGATTTCCGCATTAGGTGAAGTTACTTATTTGAATAAAAGACGAGGAAGAAAAAGTAAATGTATTAAAAACTTTTCAAATATATCTTAAAGGAAGATAATAGCATTCAATTTAATATAATATTCGAATGATTTATTTCCTTCTTTTAAATATAATTAACATTAAATACGAAAAAAACAATTTCTAGTGAT
Source organism: Argiope argentata (assembly GCA_026289955.1). Classification (NCBI taxonomy): domain Eukaryota; kingdom Metazoa; phylum Arthropoda; class Arachnida; order Araneae; family Araneidae; genus Argiope; species Argiope argentata. The sequence goes on along the minus strand of JAOUZG010019115.1, from coordinate 309,685 downwards.
CCATGTATTCTATTCTTTTTTCAATCTGAACTAAATTTCTTCTTTTTTGATGTAAAATAGTATCGTTAAGTAATCTTATTTTGCATCAAAAAATCATGTTTTCTTAAATTATTTCCCATGAAAATTATTCTGGGGGGGGGGGGGGGGTTGTGTTTCTGTGTAAAATCTATTTATCAGTAAATGTCTTCAAGTAAGAGATGTAAGAGATTTATTTGAACTCTTTTGAAAATAGATCTAAAATCCCAAACGAAACAAAAATACATAAATTACAACTAAAATCTGTACAATAATACAATTTAAATCTTCTATTCCGAAAATAATTCTTTTTCATGTTTTGATTTGCAATAGCAGTACTGCTCTCTTTTTGCGTTTTTGCAAAGTAATAACAATTTATTTTAGCTTAATAAAATCAGAATTTTAAAATAAATCAGTAACTGATAATAATATATTTCAATAAAAGTATTTTTTTTTCAAAATCCATTTTTTACATATTTATTCACAGCCCCGAATATATTTTCTAATGGCTAGATACATTCTTATTATTGTTATTTATTAATTTATTATTTTTTGAAATCACAAAAAAATTTAAAACATGATTTTCTGCACTTATTGTTTCTAACCATCATCTTTTTGAGATAGGTTTCAATCTTAAAAGATAAAGAAAATCTACAGGTTTAAATATAAATATTAAAGAAGGGCCCAAAATTCATTTACTAGGAGTGATAAGCTTGCCGCTGTATTATCATGATAAAATTTTCAGATCCTTATTTATGATAAACCCCTTCTTTCATCTATTTGCTTATTTTAAGCATTTCACATTTTCTAAGTCAAATTACACTTTGGGGTCTTCAATGATTTCAAGAATTAATAACAAATAATTCCTTATAAGACACAATATTTTCAACATTAACTTCACATTCGATTCACTTGATTCCTACTATTCACTCACACTCTCCCTATATATATTCGATCTTGTTCAGCTTTTCAATCGTTAATAAAATACTTTATATTCATCCAATCAAGTTTAAGTACATTATTTAAAATTTGTATTGAATGACATTTGATGTTAATATAGTTTTTTAAAAAAAATATTTATTGTTATAATTAATTAAAAACTAACTTTCTCGCAAAAAATCTTCATTCCCCATCGTCAAATTAGTAAAGAATTCAATTTTTTTTCCATGCCAATGAGGTTAGGCTTAATATGATTTCGGCCGATTATTTCAAGCGATTGTGTTGATTTTTTTAATGTTTGATGCATTTAAAATTAAACTTTATTTATTAATTGATTTTTCGGATACATTTTGAAGTACTTTCAAATAAAAATAATACGGAATGAAGAAAATTAAAAATCTTTTATCTCTATTGCGTTACCCCAACTGGCGTACAAAAGTCACGCATTTTGCGTTGCCTCAATTTACGTTGAAAATACAACGTTAATATAATTTTTTGCTCAATTATTTATATTAAGTGTTTTGAGTTCCATACCCACAGAAGTTGCTGCACCCCTCCTTCCGTTGTAGAAAGGAACACAAGAGTAACATCCATTATAATTATTTAATAATAGGAAATAAAAATAAAAATTTCTTTGTTGACTTTAGTAGGATTTTTTTATTACTTATTATTATTAGGCTGGGATAGTCTGGATGGTAAGGCGATGAATTCGCATCCCTTGTGCTGCGAGTTGGAATCTGCCAGCCGAATACTGTGTGTGTCTGTGAAATGTATGTATATAGTCCGCTCCATTGAAAGGGTTTCTGTGGCATGCGTGCGCTATAAGTCAGATTTCTCCCTTCGAGTGTTTTAGGTTCCATACCCACAGAAGTTGCTGCACCCCTCCTTTCGTTGTCAAGAGGAACACAAGAGTAACAACCATTATAATTATTTAATAATAGGGAATAAAAACAAAAATTTCTTTCTTAACCTTAGTAGGATATTTTTTTTTATTACTTGTTCTGATCAGCTTTGGTTTTAGAGAAGATACCAGTTTATTTTAGTTTTTGTGTTGTTCTTTCTAATGTCACTTGTCATAGACAAGCCCGCTGACGAAGATACGTCAGATACGTATTTTCAGTGGTTCTATCTAAAGATAAGTGTACGTCTTAGCTACTCATACATTACAAACCATTTTATAGGGTGGACTTCCTTCATATATTTCGTTAACTCCCCCCACAATTTCTTTTTACAGATGGGCTCCTTCATATTCCTCACAGATTGAACACAGGAAATAAAATATAATTCCCTAACCAGGACTCGAACACGGAGAGCACAGATTACCTAGGTAAGATTTTAGTTTCATCTAGTTTACATGACACATCCATAAATCCCATAACGCATAAAATGCCTGTTATTCTAGAAAGCTTTTTAAATTCTTATGTGTATGAGTTTCGAAATACATCCATTATATTTTTCATTCAATCAATCGTACATAGTCTTTCTACATACTCATGCATGAAGACAATTAGATGTTATCCAATTAAGGCAATTGTTATTACAATTCTTAAATAATTATCCTTGAAATTTATAGAATACTAATTTTCTCCATTTAAGTTAAAACATTCTCGATTTTAATTATTGATTTAAAAGTGAAAAAGCTCAATATTTAATTCGTTTTGTATATTATTTTTAATTAATTTGTTAAATGTTTTTAATGTGATGCTATAATGTATTCTATTTTTCAATTAATGATGATCAAGACATTTGAAATTTTTCTACCAGCGTATATTTTCTATAATAATGGTCCACTTATCTTTTTACAAAATTTAATTATTGTTTTATTGATTAGTTTAATTAAATTAAAATTCTGCATTTGTCCCAATCTTTAATAGGATTTTCTGAAAAAAAATTACGATTTAAAAGGAATTTGCAGGTTGAATTATAAAAAAACAGAAAAAATAAAAGCTGTTTTAGTTCATTAAATAATAAGGCTTTTAAAATTTTTAAAACTTGCATAATATAAATATAATATTTGAAAAAGAAAACTTCTTATAAATGTAAAAGAAAAAAGGAAATAAAGGGTTAAAAGGAAATCTGCTAATGCATACTTCAATGTATCATGCCAGAACATGATTTCTTGAACGGCCCAACCACCACGTGCTCGTGCGAGTTCAGTTATATTTTTATTCATTTTAATTGTTTCATCGAATGAGTCACTTTAGAATTGCAAACGATCGAAAAAAACTGTCGCGCATTTATTGTTTAAAAAAATATCACATTTCCTATTTATTACATTTTCATATAATCGCGTGCACAAAATGACATTTATCTAGGTTTTATTATCTGTAGTCATTAACATACTTTTTAAATGCAATGGCAAACCGCTATTATAAGCTATTTTTTGAGATGCTCGTGCAGATAATATTTTTTTTCACCTAAGGAGTTTTGTTGACACCAAAAACCACATCATGTTCCGACATGATAATGAAAAATGTCAGCTTAATAGAAGGAATAGAAAATCAAAGACATTTGCACGTGTTTTTACACTGAATCCGAATTTCAATAAACCTCGGTGTGTAAAAACTAAAAAAGTTGTATTATAAATAGAAAATCGTCAGCATTTCTTCCTCAATGAAATAAGTTAAGAACATATCATCGGTCAGCGTTAGACATAACTTCCAGCGCATTTTCAATTTGAGGGATTATGTTGGAAATGATACAATTTATGTCTTTTTTTTTATGAACAGGGCATTCATTCCTTTCTTTTTCATGAACAGGTGGTTATGTTTTTAAGATGAAACATTTTGTAAATGACAAATGGGTCATTTCCGGGAACTTTAGTTTCTCTAGGATTCTATTTCTTAACAATAAATCGCTAAGAAATCAAAGGTTTAAGCTTCTCGGGATTTGAAAGGTTTAGGAGCAAAAGTAATTTCTGGAAAATAAATTGATCCTCTGTCCATTTTTCTTTAATCTTGATGAAATGGATTTTAAATCATCATTCTATACCATACATGCTGTTGCTTGTTCTTAAGTTCCAGCTTTCTTTTTGCTCTTTTTTAAGGGTATAGAATATTGTACACTATATTTTGTTATTCAATGTTTTGAATGTCGCCTAATATCAAAATGGTATCGTATCAACAACATTGCACGTTTTATACATATAGGGTTTAATAAAATTCTTTTAAAAATCTAAATAAAATAGTGGATTCAAAACAAAAACTATATTTCAGATTTATTCTTTTGTGGTCCTTACTTCAAAGCCAAATATTGTTTCTAAATGTTTGAATGAGTTTCCTTAAAACTCCTTAATTTAAACTTGAAAAATTTAAGGCATAAAATGTAACCTCTTTTTTTTCTTGGATTCTATTTCTTAACAATAAATCGCTATGAAATCAAAATTTTCAGGTTCTCGTAATTAAAAAGGTTTAGGATCAGAAGTAATTTCTAAGTATTGAATTGATCCACTGAACAATTTTCTCATATCCCAATGTGAAGGTTTTTAAATCAAATAAATTTTATTTTATACCATACATACAGTTGGCTGCTCAAAATTATTTTTTCCAATTTCCTTCTTGTTCCTTTTCTAGTTGCAAAGGTTGTAGTACAATATATACGTTTTGAACGTCGTACAGTTTCGTGACGATGTAGCAGCAACAAAGTTTTTGGTTATGTTGTGGTTCTGAGATTTGTTTAAAATGATTCTTTAAAAAACTGAAAAAAATTGCTGATTACAAAATGAGACGTTTGATTTCATATTCATTCATGTGTAGCTCGTTAATGGAAAATAAATATATTTTTCTGAATGTTTGATTACAATTCCTAAAACACTCCTTATAATAAACTTTTAAAAAAACTAAGCCACAAATTATATCCTCTAAATTTTAATGTATTTAATTAATAATAAAGTAATTAAAAAATAAAAAGATTAAAAAATTTGCAATGCATATTTCAATGTATTTTGATTTCTTATTCAATTGAATTTTACTCAGTTTCAGTTATACTCTATCCGTCATGTTATTTTGGAAAAGCAATTTCTCTGTTTGTATGAATGGATTATCCGGCTTAAAACCGTTTCACAAAGAGAGCAACTACATTGCAAATGATAATGAACTTTTAACAACAGACGTTTCGATTGGTTTAAACGGACAATAAACTCTAAAATTCTATCAAAATATTTTAATAAATGAGTTCTGATTTGTAAGCTTGAAATAAAGGTTTATACTAATAACGGGAATCGATACTGAGAAAATTATATTTTATAGATTTGAAATGCCTGTAAAATATAGTGTGAACATCAGTATTTTATTTCATATGCTAGACAGACTGAATTATGTGTGTACAATGAGAGAAAAAGGAGAAAAATACAAAATAGATTAAAATGAAATCTACTATGCATATTTCAAGGTATTGTGTCAGAACATAATTTCTTGAACGGCCAAGCACCACGTGATAATGTGAAATAAATTATATTTTTATTCATTTAAAATTGTTTCATTGAATGAGTTACTTTAGTATTGCCAACTATCCAAAAAAAATTGACTCGCATTGGTTGTTTTAGAAAATATCCCATTTCCTATTTACTTCATTTCATATATTCACGTGCTCAAAATGACATTTTTATAGGTTTTATTCGATGCAGTCATTAACTTATTTTTTTAATCAGAGCTTTTGTAAATGCAATGGCGCCGCATTATTAAAAGCTGATTTTTTTTTCAGATGCTCGTGCAGATAATAAAATTTTTATTTTTCACCTACGAATTTTTGTTGACGCCAGAAAATCTCATTCCCAAAATAAGATCCTGTTCTGACATGATAATATTGGCTTTGTCCTTTTATTATCTGAAAATATGGTTAAGAAAGTATTAAGAGACCATATTTTAAATTTTTATAGTGCTAATAAACATTATAACGCTGTTGAGAAAGCGGTAATCAAATGCATCATATGAAAAAGCATTCAACTATATACTAAAAGTCATTAAATACCACATTACGTTTTTTTAATCCTTCAGTATTTTGTTTAGTCACAAAGAATAGAATTATTCATCTCCTCATTTTTAAGTAGAGTTTGGAAAAATAAAAATAAGTCATCTTTTAATACATTGAGTCTAATAAAATACTTATAACGAAAATGGATTGCTTCAAACAACAGTCATTACACTCTAAATGTTATTAAAACGAAGAAGGGAAAGACTAATAATGAGGGAAATAATGCATTAAAGAAGAAGAAAATTTAGGAACATGCGAAAGTTAAACTTTAGTTACATTTTTTTCCAGTTTTTACAGTCCAAATTTTGAATGCATTAAACATAATGTTGTATTCTACTTTACCTTAATAAATATATGAAAATAAATTGTCTTTTTTAAATATGTTTTTGTTTTCATAAGCTGAATATTTATACAGAGTGAAATTCTTTATTATTTATGATATATTGTTATTTCATTACCAGAACTAACCTTTATGCCCTTCAATTTAGTAGTATCGGAAAATAACAACTATTAAAAATGACATTTTTGAAAATAAAAATTGTTTTTTGAAATAAGTTTTATGATATGCAAAAGACTAGATAGCGAAACTGTATCTTTTTCACGAATGAATTAAAATTTAAAACTCAAAGAGGAATGTTGCTAATACACGATGTTTAGTTGTAATGCGGACGCCACTAAATATAGATAAAAATTTATTTACACAACTATTATTATTAGTAAAAGTAGTAGTAGTAAACTGTTTGGCCTAGTTGAAATATTTTTCGTAATACTATAACCTCTCATGCCATCCCTTACGCTGGAGCCATTGGAGATTCCTTTATTTTCCAGGATGATAATGCCCGACCGCAAAGAGCTCATCTGGTGGAGAACATTCTTGAAGTTGAAATAATGCAGCGTATGGAATGGTCAGTGTGCTCTCTTGACCTGAATCCAATCGAGCATGTTTGGGGCATGCTCGGACGATGCATTGCTACTAAGGCCGCCTGTGACTGTCCCAGACTTGGAGATTGCACTTCTTGAGGAATGGAACAGTATTCACCAAAGTCTGATTGATAACCTCATCGCATCCATGGCAACCAGTTGTGCAGTAGTCTTAGATGTTCGAGGAGACCACACGCCCTATTAAAACTCATGCATCATGTCTATTCAGAGCCTTTTTTTATCGTTTACATATAACCAAATTGTTGCCCCAAAATCGTCTTTTCATATTTTTTTCCGTATTTTCAAAGAATTAAAGCTTAATTCCACATTGTTTTATTTTTTCTCTGTATTGCTCATGGATACGCGTGTACTACCCATTGTATGCCAATACGTGGCTGTCTCGCACGGTTTTCTTGATTTTTTTGCTTGCTTCCCTAATTGTTTTGAGCAGTGTATCGGTCTTATTCAAATTTTCAAACATTAATAAAATACTTTTTTATTCGTCCAATCGAGGAGTTTAAGTAATTTTTATAAAACTTGTAGTAGATGACATTTGATTTTTTATACAATATTTTCAAATATTAACTTTTAAATTTTTATTATTTAATTAAAAACCAACTTTCTCGCCAGAAATCTCCATTTTTTCGACGCCAAATAAGTAATGAATTCAGTTTGTTTTTCCTCCACATTAAGCACTTAGCAGTTTTTCTGTTGATTATTTTAAACGATTCTGTTTATTTTCATAATTTTCAATGCATTTAAAATTAGACATTGTTAAGGAATCGATTTTTCCGATACATTTTGAATTACTTTCGAATTCAAATAATGCCGAATAAAAAAATTCTAATTCGTATTGCATTGCCCCAACTGTTGTATAAAACTTACTCAATTGACTCTGCCGCAATTGACTCTGAATCATGAATTAAAGATGAAAATTTTATGATATTATAATTTTTTGAACACTTATTTATAGTGTTGTAACTTTCAGGCTGGGATAGAATGGTTGGTAGAGCGTTGGATTCACACTTGGGCTGTGAATCTGAACATGCCTGCCGAAGATTCTCCGTGTGTGGCGGATGTGGAAAGAAATACCGCTGGGTATCTAAATTACTATTTGTGACTGAATAAAGGAAATGCAGAAATGAAGTCCACCATAGAAAGGATTTGTGACGTATGTGAGCTAGAAGTCAGACTTCTGCCCTCGGGTTTTCAGGGCTCTATACCCTAAGAATTTAAGGTCCTCTTTCCGTTGTAAAGGGGAACATGAGAACAATAGTTGTAGTAATTTAATAAAAAAGTTTCTTAAAATAAAAATAAAAATTCTACTTATCTAAGAATTGATTTTAAAATAATGTTTTTATATTATTTGTTTCTGACAAGTTTTAAATTATTTTCCTTATTGTGAAGCAAATAGAATATAGAGGATTGATATGATTGTTTTTCTTCTCTCTATTTGCTTTTTTATGCAATTACGATTAATTTTTTCCTATTTTAAAAATAACTGAATTCATAATTGGTCATAACTATGCTACAGGTATACGTCATTATATTTTTACCTGCCCAGACCATAAAAAGAATTTCTTTGAGCAGAAAATTAAATATAATTGCAAACTGGAGAAATTGTGTTAAAAAGTATTTCAAAACCCCTTTTCAATGAAAATATAAGTGTGTAGGATTGTTTAAGTGCTTTTAATAAAGCCATGGAAAGCAACTTGATATTTTCTCTCCGAACTTTTAAAATAAAATCTTTTGAAACTTAGTTATAACCACAATAATTCAATTTCACGTTGCATTTTTGCTAGTCCAGAAACTTAATAATATATAATTCTAATTTTATTTGATTTTTACTATAATTATCTTTACTTAATTCTCGATTGCTTCCGTAATGACATTTTCATATAATATAAAATCATGCGTTTCCTATTTAGTGTATAAATACTGAATACACCTTATAATAATTCAGATATCTTTCTGGATTTGAATGAAATTTGATACACTCTACATTTATTTGGCTTGGAACTTTTTTCTAGATTCAATACATTTTATAAACTTGATTTCATAAATCTAAGTTAAAATTCTAAGCTCAATTTTTCATTACTCTCTGAATATTAGAGAAAAGGAGTTAAGTATCTAAATTTAGTTCTGAAATCGGATAAAAGATATCAAGTTGCAATATCCACAAATGAAAGAATTGGCAAGATTAAATCTCAATAAATCGTAATTCCAATTTATAATTCTTCCATTGAGTTTTACTTGATCGGATACATTTTGTAAGTAAATATTACACATAGTATAGTTCTGGTTATATTACTAGGCCGGGATGGCCTGGTTGGTAGAGCGTTGGACTCGTACTCCTTAGATTACGAGTTCAAAACTCACCGGCCAAAAGATTCCCCGAGATTATGGCGGCTTGCACTCGTTAAATCTGTTCGTGGTCGCAAAGTCCTCCATGTTCAGAGTAATGCCTCTAAGGGTACAGGGTCAGAGGTGATCGTTCTCTGTTCCAGGTCTAATTTACGATTTGAGATGAATGAATTTCAATGAATGAAGTCTGCCCCCTTAAAAGGGCTGTGACGTGTGAGTAGCTAAGTCATACTTTTAGCCCTAGATGGCACTAATTGTAAAACAAAGAGACTTATTTCTTAGGCTTAAAAATCTGCTGATAGTATCAGCGGGGGCTTGTCCACGGCAAGTGCCATTAGTCACAACACACAAGGTTTATGTTACTAACCACTGTAATTTTACTTGAAAAAGCATTCCAAATGTTCTGAGTTGTTGTTTTTTTTTCAATAGAGGTTTTTAATTACTTGATTTAATGACTCATGAATTTTAAAATTATGATAAAGTTGCCTTCTAGAAAAGAAATTCAAGATACTGAGATGTAACATGAACGAATTCAATCCGTAGTTCAACATGTTATTGACATATTTTAATAATGATTGACTTTCATTGAATTAATAAAAAATGTAGTGGGTAATTGAAATCGGGTCATATAACCTTAAAAACTGAACTAAAATAAAAGATGGAAAGTTTCTTTTAATTCTTCTATAAAAATAAGAATCATTTTTGTTACACAAAATAGAAAAAAAATATTACTTATAACAAAAAAAAAATAATGGAGTGGCAAAATGGGTTTTCTTTTATTAGTTTTAATCTTGAAATTACATTTTTTCTGCTTGTTACCTCTTGCTTTAAATAAAATCTCTTTATGTTATAACTTTGCCGATTTTTTTAAAAACGTATATTAAACTTTAAAATATTTTTAAACACTATTCATAATTGAAAGTCAACTTTCTAGTCTTAGGATCATAACACAGAGAAAATGCAAGAATTAATTTCTATAAAAATAAGAGTAAATTCCTGAGCTCAAGTTCTATTTTTTTCAGTCCTACATAACGGCGGAATCGATTTATTTTACATTAAAGTAATTTGCAAATGTTAGCAGAAAATTGAAATAAAAAGATGGGTTATTTATAAAAGCAGTAGAACGTAATATTTTTTTTCTTCAATATTTATTAAATATATTTTTGAAAACTTAAGTTCTACTTAAGATCTGAAATGCGTTTCCAAAAAAAAAGTATATTTCTTCGCAACTTTTTATTCATTAAAAAAATTTTTAAGTCTTCCTTTATATCAAGTGTTAAATTTTTCATTACAAATTTAATTACTTAAATTGTAAAAATTATGAAAAAAATATATTTTACTGTAAAAAATAGCAAGCAAATGCAAATAAAGATGTTCCCTCAAGCATAAATTAGTTTTTATAGATATATTTTATATGCATGAGAGAAAATAGATGAATCCTAAAAGCATATACATTCACGTAAATGGAATGAATAATACATGCATGTTAAGTGCCTCCCTTTTCTACATTAAAGATTACTTTTCTCATATTCTTTCTCAAAGTAAAGGAAGACATTCTATTTTTTTTAATTTTATTTCTTTTTTAATATTTCTATTGAATAAATACACCCGTATTTAGCTTCAAGAATTAATATCAGTAGTTATTTGTGATACGTCTTTCAATAAAAAGATAATACTTTTTATGAATAAATATTTAGTTTCTTGAAATTTACCATTCGTCAAATTGCCACTTTGAAAAACATCTAAACAGAAGAAGTCGAAAAAATTGTAAGGTAATAAATTTTGAATACGTTTTATGTGTATTGAGAAAAAATTCTTTGATTACGACTATCATTTTAAAAACTAAATTGAAGAAGCATGATAACAGTTTATGTGAAAGAGTGTGAAGAGTTTCCTTTTGAAATAACTTTAGAAACTATTTAAATGTCGTTAAAGAAATTTTATTAACTTTTTTAAATACAAATAATAGTTGAATAAAGATTTCCGAAAGAAATTCGCATTAAATTTACAAGGGGTGTTCAAATGAAAAGTTAAGAAACGACACTGTGGGTATAATTGAAGACTTTATTCAAAGTATGCACCATAGACTTGAGCACAGTACCTATGGATTAAACAGCCAAAGGATTTATTGTTCCCAGAATTCACGTACTTTATGTTGTAGTTATTATTAGGTCCATTTGCGTTGGGCAAGCAGTGAGTTTTAAGCCCAAGGGGGCATCTCTTGTTTTTGAAGTAGCACTTATGTGCAAGATCCGACTTAGCTACTCACTCATCACTGTCATTAGCACAGCCCCTTTTAACAGAGGGGTCATTCATGCACCTTACAGATAGAACACAGAAGAATAACCATGGCCGAAAGGGTCCTAAATCACGCGGAAGACGCGCTCCCCCTATGCCGGAACACCGGCTGTGTTCTTTATTCCAGACTCAGTAATTGAACAGTGTCCTTGAGCTTGCCATCTGAGTTAAAGCGCTTCGCTTTCAGAATTTGTTTCAGAACCATTATCACCAATGTGTACTGTGAGACACTAAAGAGACTACATAGGTCCATCAAGAACAAAAGACTAAGGCTATTCACGGCACGTGTGGTTCTGATATATGATAACGCACTTTCGCACGTCTATGGGTCAAAAACTCAGAAGAAAATTCTTAATAAGGATCTTTGGGATAATGGAATTTAAGTTTAAAATAATTACATTGTATTCTCAAACTGAAATATATTACCAATTTTAAAGTTTACGCATTTAATAGTGATCAAAAATATTCAAAGTTTACAAATGATAGACATTAAATATTTTTTTTTAATTTGAAAACTATTAATTCATACTTAGATACTAAATAAATTTGTAAAATATATATCAGTATAAAACCAATTTTAATATCAATATCAGTTTAAAAGGAAATAAATTTATAAACTCTGGAGTTAAATAACATTAAATGATTCAATAAATTGTTAAATATTCTTAAATAAATTTCTTACAATATCCTCATTTACAATACTAAATTTACTAATATAACAGCAGAACAATTCATGATCTAATTTTATTTATTGATTCATTTTCGAGTATTCCTTTTCCCCCTAATAAATGAATGTTATTCTAAAGAGAAATTATCTGGAAAGTTAAAAACATTTTAACAATTTTTAATGATTTTGTCTTAGTTTTAAACTTGAGCATTAACTACTAATTTTATATATAAAGTTCTACAATAACAAAAAAGTAAAAGATATATCAGAATGAAAAACATATGCGATATCATGAATTACTGGTTTTCAGATAGGATAGAACTCTTTATAAATAAATCCTTAGTACAACAGTGACCTGGTGGTAAGTTTTCGGCACCAGATTCGAAGAGTTTCCAAGTTCAAAATTCGATTTCGTCAAAGAAACGTCATGTAAGCGGTTTTAGTGTACGTTAAATCCGTCAAGGACAAACGCCCTCCCTCTTGTGATGCGCAGAAATTTGGATATAGGATGCCAGCTCAGATGCCGCCCTCCTCGTCTGATAGTGGCTCAACATTACAGCATTAGCCCCAAAATAGCCTTAGTATTGCTTTGAAATAAGGCGTTAATATAACTAAACTAAAAGTTGAAAGAATACTCTGCAGTTATTGACATTTTCTTTTCGGTCCTTATATCTAAATTAATTGATAGAATAATAACTCATACTAACATCATATACAAGTTGTACGCGTCACCAACTGGGAAAAATATTTTCTAATTTCTTAAATATCAGAATTCTGCTTTCATCAGCAATTCGGTATATCTGCTTCCATCATATCTCATAATTATTTCAAAACTGGTTTGCAATGCGTTGGAAATAAATTAATAAGAACGTAATAAGTTTCTTCTTACCGAATGATTAGAAATTTTATAATTCAATGAAATTCCAAAAACTATATTTATAGTAATTGATATAATAATAACTAATAGTAACACGATATACAAGTTGTGCGCCACCAACTGGAAAAAAATATTTTCTAATTTCTTAAATATCAGAATTCTGCTTTCATAAGCAATTTGGCATATCTGCTTTCATCATATCTGCTATTTATTACAAAACTGGTTTGCAGCGCAATGGAAATAAAATAATAAGAACGTAGTAATTTTCTTCTTATCGAAGACCTAGAAATTTTATAATTCAATGAAATTCCAAAAACTATATTTATAGTAAGTAGTTGATAGAATAATAACTCACAGTAACAACATATACAAGTTGTGCGCCACCAACTGGAAAAATATGTTTTCTAATTTCTTAAATATCAGAATTCTGCATTCATCAGCAATTCGGCATATCTGTTATTTATTACAAAACTGATTTGCAGCGATATGGAAATAAAATAATAAGAACGGAATAATTTTCTTCTTATCAAAGGCCTAGAAATTTTATAATTCAATGAAATTCCAAAAACTATATTTATATGTACGTATATATAGATACAATGTCATATTGGTCACAATGTCATATTGGATGCTTTCTTAGAATAATATTGAGCCTGACAGTTTATTGCTTTTACATTCCGCAATTTTTATGATCAAGAGAAATAAAATATTTTTGCTGTGATTAACATTCTTCTAAATTATTTTTCTATAAAATATCAACAAAAAGAAAATTTACTTTTATCATTTCTGAATTCCTAATCTCCATTAGTCATCTGAAGCAAAAAATAAAATAAGGAAACTTTAATAAAGAAGTAAATCGTTTGGATAAATAAGTCCATCTGCTTCGGTAATGAACAGTCGAAAAATGTTCGTGACTAATTGGAGTTGTTTCCCGTTTATGAAGAGTTTCTGGAACAACTCGCCTTGGAAATAACTTTTAACGATAAACCTTTTGGGCGCTCGATTAATTTAGTTTTACGGCAACGGCAAACGTTTCTCCATCTTAAAGATTATTTTTCTTCTAAAGAATGATTTGGATTTTCGTTTTCTGCGGTAAGTTTGTCTTGAAACAGCTGTGACTTTTATAATAACTTAATAGGGACTATGATAATTAATGAATAATACTATGTTATGATTTCCATGATGACAATAAAAAATACTTGTTTATTAAATTTTATTATTTTAAGATGCATACTCACTTTGAAAAAAATATAATTTTAACATATGCAAAAATATCATTTTCTAGGATGCAAAAGTTTGCAACAGTTTGAGAAAAAAGTATGTATGCCTTGAATAAATTCCACTTTTTCGCGCTTTTAAATAAAATATGCTTGTATTGAATAAATTCCATTTTCTCGCTTTTTTAAATAAACTTCTCGGGTAAATAATGCTACAGAAAAGCTCTATTTTCAGACTAATACATCAATTATCAATTACCTTTTATGAAAATAAATATATGTACAGCTGTGACTTTTAAAATGATTTAAGAGGCACTATGATAATTGATGAGTAATACAATGTTATGATTTCCGTGATGACAAAGAAAAATACTTGTCTAATAAATTTTATTATCCTAAGATGCTAGCTTATTTTGAAAAACAGATAATTATATAGCTTTCATTTAACAGATGTACAAATATCATTTTCTAGGATGCAAAAGTTTGAAACAGTTTGGGAAAAAAGTATGTCTGCATTGATTAAATTCCATTTTTTCGCACTTTTAAATAAAATATGTTTGCATTGAATAATTTCCATTTTTCGCGCTTTTTTAATAAACTTCTGAGGAAAATAATGCTTCAGAATAGCTCTATTTTCAGACTAGTACACCATATATCAATTACCTTTTATGAAATAAATATATGTACAGCTGTAACTTTTAAAATAATTTAACAGGCACTAAGATAATTGATGGATAATACAATATTAGGGTTTCTTTGATGGCAAAGAAAAAAAACTTGTCTAGTAAATTTAATTATTCCACAATGCAAATTTATTTTGAAAACCAGATTATTACATAACTTTTTTTTCAGATAACAAATGTCATTTTCTAGGATTAATAAATTTAGAATAATTTGGGAGAAAAATGTGTCTGCGTTAAATAAATTCCATTTTTTGAGCTTTTAAAAATTTATTCTTTTAGTCACTTCCTGTGTTCAAAAAGTGAAATTCTTTTCATCTTATTTACTGAGTACCACAGACCTTTTGTTGCTCCATTCCTCTCAGGATCTAGTTACCGTAAATTTTCTAGTATGTCATTGACCTATCTATTGGAATAAAAAAGGCCACTGAAAAAAAATAGGCAACTGCCTGTAGTTACAAATCAGGAGAAGGTCTCTTTTAGAATCCGTATAAGACTAGGCTTAGTCACCTGCCTCTTTTTAACTTGGGCTTTTTATTAAAATCATATCACTTGGATGTAAAGTCCTAATTCTATAATAAAGTTTGAAAATCGTTATTAAAATTAATATTTCTATCTTACTGCAATAAAACAGAACCAATTATGTAATTCAACGTCATTATCTCCAAATTTTCGTTATTACATCATTATTTCTTATCGTTATTACATAATTTTTATGCTAAGGTGATAAACAAAATTTATTGCATTAAAATATAGTTATCTAGTAAAATAAAGTATAGTATCAAAGAAAATGACAGAAAAAGACAACACGATGGACGAAATCATATTAACATAATGAAAATTAAATAAAACTATAAGGAAGAAAATATTTCCCATCAAAAATCTCCTAGTATTTTTATACGCGATAATTAAGTCTATTTTAAAACTTTTAAGCGATAACTTTTATATTTTAGTGGTGTACATTAAAGGAAAAATAATCCTTTTTTTATGCTTTGGCATAAATTTCTCAGGAAAATAATGCTTCAGAATATATCTATTTTCAGAACAGTACATCAATTATAAATTACGTTTTATGAAAAATAAATAGCTACAATCTATATGTGATTCTTGTAAATAATATTATTATATAAAAGTTTAAGGAATTTGCATTTCCCTAGGTTTTATAGTTTATGAATATTTTTAAAAATCAATTTAACGATTGTAAATATATCATAGTCATATTGATGATATTGGCGTTTCAGTATCAATTTTGATATTATTTAATGATTATCCATTTCACTGCATTTTGGTGATGTTACATTTTGGGAATTATTTATATTTCTGAGAAATCGCAAAAAATGTAGGGTCAAAAACATTTAAGTAACCATTAAACTGCAAACTTAAGATTTTCATCAAAAAACAATTTTTTTTCGTTTTATCAGAACAGAAGTTGAAAAACAACAGATTGGAATAAATTTTTCGAAACAAATCACGTCCTTTAGTTTTAATGTTAGTCACACCTATCGATACTTTAAAGTGATTCTTTTTACAGACTTTACGTTTATAAGTAGAATTTACAGTAAAAAAGAGTTATATGAGTCATTAAAGGCTCCTTTAAAAAGTTTAAAGGCTTGAAATAATACTGTTACCTTCCTTCAAATAAAACTTTGGGAATTTGACAGAAACACTGAAAATCTGTTTATTTCCAAAATATTTCAATTTGTTCCTTATGTATAAGATCAGGAACCTGATTCTTCCAGGAAAAATACAAGCACGTCTCAATTATTTCACAAAACGGGTGAAGAAAATATTTCTTATGGAATCTAAGCGCGTTCCAAAAGAATATTTATTTAACATCTTGGCACTACGAAATTAATTTTTCACAGAAATCTTTTTCATCTGAAATAAGAAAAATAGTATTAATTGAATACTAAGAAATAAGAAGAATATTCTTAAATAAAAAAAAACAGAATAAGAATATAATAAAAGAAAATAATCCAAAGATTATTAAATGTATACTATTGGCAAAATAGTTGATTGGAAGTACTTTACCTGCTTCTACAACGATTGATGAAACAAAAAGAAAATTCCAAAAAAGGTTAAAATCAAAGATGATACAAAAGATTAAATTACTAAATAGAAGATTAAAATGAAATCTGCTATGCATATTTCAATGTATCATGTC
This sequence comes from Argiope argentata, assembly GCA_026289955.1. Lineage (NCBI taxonomy): Eukaryota > Metazoa > Arthropoda > Arachnida > Araneae > Araneidae > Argiope > Argiope argentata. The sequence goes on along the minus strand of JAOUZG010019115.1, from coordinate 292,572 downwards.
AGAACTTCATTTCTTGAACAACCAAGCACCACGTGCTCTTGCGAGTTAAATTATATTTTCATTCATTTTAATAGTTTCATTGAATAAGTCACTTTAGTATTTCAAGCAATCCAAAAAAAACTTTGCCTCGCCTTTATTGTTTAAAAAATATCTCATTTCCAATTTATTTCATTTCATATAACGACGTGCTCAAAATGACATTTTTCTAGGTTTTATTTGCTGTAGTCTTTAACTTGTTTTTTTAATCAGAACTTTTGTGGATGCAATGGCAACACGTTATTAAAAGCTGATTTTTTTGAGATGCTCGTGCATATAATATTTTTTATTTATTTTTTGCCTACGGAGTTTTGTTGATGCATTCCAAACTCATTCCAAAACAACATCATGCTCTGACGTGATAATAGAAGAATTACAAACTACTTTCTACTTCATATAATCTCCGGTAAAATAAATCTCATGTGTAACGAAGCTGAATCGCGAAATTTTGAAACCTATTTGGGAATTAATCTATTTTATTTCCGATCAAGTATTTATTAATGAGCATGGTTGCTGAAGTTCAATTAAAATATCTATTTGATTCAATTTTATAATGACAATTTTGATTTTAATTCTTAAGGAGATAGATTTTAATGTAATGATTCACGGTGAAATTATGGTTTATTTTAAGAGCAGTGCATAGAAAGGAAAAATATTTTTATGGCACCATGAATATCTCCTACGCTACCTTTCAAACGGTACCATAAAGATTATGGTGCATGTTTACATGCTAGGGATACCAGATTTTCGAGAAATGAAAGAATTCCAAGCACTAGTTACACCATAATTATACTCCCCCTCTTGAAGCGTGAAAGTTAGAATAGATATTTCTGAAATGCAAATAATACTATTATCATCTGAAGTTTAAGTCCAATTAGACCACATGTTTCGTCAAAAAGTACAAAAAAAGTAATCTAATAAGAAGAAAAAAAATCATTTTTTGTTATGATTAATGGAGGAAAAATAAAAACACAATTAAACATCTAAAACATAATTTTATTGCCTTTTATAATTAAATAAAGCATGCGCACATGTATTTAAATATTACACGACAAAAAGAATATGATAATTATAAGATTACCATAAGGAACTTGCTATCAAACACTCAAGTGCTATAAGTTAAATTTTAATGACGTCGTTTGCAAGGACTTATCTCTTTCTCAAAATAGATCTGAGTGTGTTATTGCAACAAGACATGCCATCGTTGTCTAGGAAAATTAACCATTCACCGTTTGGGCCTCATTAATTACTACTCGAAGCCGAGAAACTATCCCGTGTTCTCATTGTTCCATTTCAAATGATATCTTAGCTCGAAAGAAAGGATAAAAAAAATCTTTGGGATTCGTTTCGTTTGTTTCTGGACGCGACTGCTCTAAAAAGTAATTCAATGCATTCAAAAAAAATATAAGATTTTTCATACTTATGAATTATTTTTCCTAATATTTCAATTATTTCCTTATTATAGATAGATAGATAGATAGATAGATAGATAGATAGATAGATAGATAGAT